>BGPR01000165.1:130739-145379 GCA_013235015.1 Araneus ventricosus | reverse complement strand
TATAGACTATACAAACACAGACTAGACAAATAAAAGTTTTTATAGACGTCTTTCCAGATTTACAATGCAAAGTATTATTTTGTAAGTTTATTTGAATACGTTAAAATAAATATTGGCAAAACCCGGAATGAATAGTAGACCCTGAAATAATAATTTTCCATTGATGAGGAAGTATTAAATAATAATTACAAAAGCTGAAAAGGAAAGTGATACATATATTAACATATTTTATTGATAAGAAATACTATAAACCAACAATTACATTAGCTGAAACGGAAAATATTTCAAATGGAGAGAAATTTTCACTCATCAGAAATCATTAAATATTAACAATTACACAAGCTGAAAAGGCAAAGTGAAAATGATATGGACAAGTTTTCATTGATTCGTAAGTATTGAAAATCAATAACCGCGCAAACTGAAAAGCAAAAAATACATATATCGATAAATATCCATTGATGAAAAATTATGATTATACTAAATCAAAGTAAAAGGAAGTTCTATATAGGTAAAGTTTTCAATAATGAAAAAGAATTAAAATTCATTATATTCAAAGCTCTAAAATAATTTTGAACGCATTTCGTAAATTATGAGGAAATATGTGAATAAGCTGTTTTGAGGGTTATTTTAACTCAATGAATTAATAATACGTTTTTCAGACACACTAAGATGTAATAGTTTTAAATGTCTTATTTTAGTTAATTTTATAAAAAAAGTCAGAATGGAATAGATATAAAACTATAATTCCTCCCATTGTGCTTCATTCTAAACATTTTTTCGCCTGAGAGATATTATGCACTAATTTTAGTATTCAATCTGAGAAAAAAGCACAAAAAACACAAGAATTTTCACGAAGAAAGAATTAGGTTAAAACAAATTAGAGGAAATAACAACAATTAGTGACTCAAGATTAAATAAATGAATTCATTCATTCAAAATTATTATTAAAATCAGAATCTAAAAATAAATCAAGAAGTGATGTTGTGCATTTTAAAAACCAATTATTTTAAAGCATTATTTTAAATTGGTTCATTACTGCAGTAAAGATTTTACTTGGCTCAATATGGCCTCTAGTTTCTCAGATCTACCTGCTATATATCAATATTATAATATGCCTAATGCTCTATATAATTCAGTTACACGTAATCTAGCATGATAGTGAGCTTAACTGCCTCTCAGTTACAGAGCAAGTCCCCGATGGCTATTTGTCAACATCACACCCTGTACTGAACCAATAGGAAACCTTACCTTTACGAACATAATTAATTCATACTTTATGTCTACATATTGTGCAACAATCATATTTTGAAATACTTCATACATTATGTCATTCCATAAGAAAAGAAGCAGGGGGTTGTAAAAAATTCGATGATTTAAAAAAACTTAAATTTAATACATATCATGATTATATTATTATCACATATAAGCACAATGGACCGACAACAGTGACATAATTGAGTAATTCCATCATTCATTCTGGACCATTTTCCTTAATTATACCCTGTTGGGTCACCACGAATCCAATGGGAGTATCTCTATTTCATGAGGTTAATTAACTACTGGTAGATTCGACTAAACTTTTTTATTACAAGAGTCGAAGCATTAATGTGTGGCAAATGATTAATGAAGATTAAAGGGATACAAGAGACATGTATCTTACTGCATATTAATATATTAATAATCATGTACATGCTTTAATAAATGTGATGGATTTGTCGAATTTTTCATCAGAATGTTTCTCCTAGCTTACTAAATTGAAACAAAATGTGCTTTTTTGTCGTGTTTTGCCTTACATTTATTGTTTTATCGCATATGTTATAGATATACAGAGAGTAAGAAAAGCAATTAGAAAATTGAGATGAAGGCCTTTTATTTTTATTATTACTACTTACTTTTATTATTACTATGTGGGTCAGTTACAGTGCAGAATATTTGTTAATATAAAACGATAAATGAAACATATGAAATTCCACATTATTCTATTGCTGAATAGAAGACCAGCTACAAATAGTGAAAAGGGTTTTGTTTTATTAAATCTTGTTCCTAATGATTAGTTTTCTTAAAAAAAGACAGAACAATAAATTCACCAGTTTTCGTGGTAACTTTTTGATGATAGTTTTTCTTCGATAATCTTCCTCTGAATTTCTGAAATTTTAACTATAAACGAAATATTAGTTTATCCTTTAAATTTCTCACAATTGTTAAACAGGCATGATGTGCAATTATAAATAAATGATTTTTTTAATGTCTTCGCCTAATTCTTATTTACAAAGAAACATTCTTTATCCAGATACAGCATTAACAACTCTTCAGTTAATTTAAGAAAAAAATTCTTCTTGATAAAGTTCGCCTTTAAAAATAAAATATCCAGTGTTAATATTCATTCTAAGAAGGTACTACATTATTAATAGAAGCTTTTCTAATAAATATTATATGCTTTTGAAATAAATGGGTTCCTAATGAATTTCAATTACTTCCTTTTCAAGTAAAAAGAAATAATCTGAAAAATTAGGATATTTGATTCGGGTAATTTTCCATTAATTATTTTTTACTACATATTATCGGTTGATATTTTTTATGAAACCTTTACTTCTTCTTTATTTTAATATAGGAAAGCAAATAAAAATTCATCCAATTTGATACTAGTTTCAGAAACTATGCTTTGTACACAGAAACGCAAATGTTATTCAAATACCTATGAATTTCTTATTTAAACCTGGTTCAAAAGCAACATTGACGTCTATGACTCATTTTTACAATAACGCCCATAGAAGCGTCAATCACGAGATGATATATCAGAATGATCTATACGTTTCATGCAATTAATGATGAAGAAAATATGTTGGGAAGAAAGTTGAAAATTTTCCTCAGTAATAACAACGAAGCGTGTGTAAGATGCTGTACCAACACAGAGAGACGTTATTTAACATTTTCATTTCTCTCTGTGGCGGGGAAGAGTGGCAGTGGGACGCTTTGGGAGTGTTTAAACACTGCCCTTTCCCCCGGGGGTGTTGGGAAGGGAAAAATCTTAATATAGCTTTTTACGCCCTATAGTTGACAGAACTGACTCATTTGCCTTGCGGACGCGTGGAAACACAATAAGAGAGAGATTGAATTGATGCTAAATGCCTCTGTTTGTTTTCAAGGGGTTCTGACTTTGAAATGATTTTTACGTTTCTGAGTCTCACTTTCCGAAGAAAAAAAGCGTTCCTAACTTTTTTGAAATTAATATTTGAAGGATTTCTAAACTTTCTTTTTCCTAGCGGTACTTGCGATGTATTTCAGGTATTTAATTTCCCATTAATTATTTTTATTTGCTGTATATTTTAGGTTGATTTTTTGCGAAATTTTTACTTCTTTTTTTCATTTTTAATATATAAAAGCAAATAAAAATTCATCCAATTTTATGCTGGTGTAGTTTTAAAAATAATACTTTGTGCAGAGTAAGGATATATTATTCAAATACTTATAAATTTCTTAAGAAGTACTGCATTCCATGTCGTTTCACTCTCCTTAACTTACAACAACCAAGTGAAATCATGGCAAAAACCACACCTAAAATGATTAAATTGCAATAATTATATCGAAAGTATAACAGGTTTACTGTACTTTTCTGTGAAATTACGTTAAATAAGAATTCAACTATTATTTAAAATTTTTAAGGGAACAAAAACACAGAAAAGTTATCTATTATCAAAGGAACTGCTAAAAATTCATTTGAATTTAATATTGTTTTGTTTCATTAAGTAAGTAAGAAAATACAAGATCAAAGTATCAGGCTAATGAATTCGAAATATTTTTAAGGAAATATTCTCATTTATAAATTGTAATTCTATAATCGCATAAAGTAATAAAAATATAAGTAAAAAATGAAATTTCATTTATTGGATTTTATAAAATTCAACATAAAACAAAATCAATTCAAGATAATTTGATTTTTTTTATTTAGTGTTTATAACCACTGTCGTTGAATTAACAGTTTAGAAATTTGAATGCAGTTTAAAACATTCTAGAGGTTGCAGCAAGTGGTTTAGAACAGCTAGCTAAAATATTATGCATATGGCTAGGAAACCGGAACATACTTGTAAAAAAATTATTAATTATTCGATTGTATATTCTGTCTTTCGAAATTTATTGTTTGCGTATTGTATAGAGCTTTAACTCCCAGAAACTATTTAAAAGCACTTCACAAAAAACAGCACAACAGAGTTATTATCTTATATATATGTATACTATCTCTAATTATCTTTGTTTCCAATTTTCAACAATTACCTCTAATTAGCACTCCAGATTTGTTTCTATCATTTCAAATTCCTTACCTGTCTCTCCTGAAACTCCAGTACTCTCTCGGGTTGGTTAAAACTAATCGTCAAGATATTTCCAAAATAAGCTCTGGCTGATAACCTAATTGATGAATAAAATTTTCTCGCACCCACGCCGTAGTACTCCCGATACTTAACTAGAGAATAAATTACGCAAACAGAAGCAAAGGGGAGGGGAAGCAAAGAGAAAAAAATAAAGACCCGACGAAGTTCTGTGATAGAGATCTTTTTATCTTGTCCCACCTAATCCTCAGCAAAGCTATTGCTCAACTAGAAAACAAACGCTGTGTAAATGATGAGCTGATTTTTATTTTTGGAACCTTCTTCTCCGGGACGCAATAATTAACGGTCCCACTTAGCATGATCAAAATTACGAAACAAGGGTGTTATTTATTAGTCGCCAGCGTCCATTATGAGCATTAATTCGACCATTTGTAATCATCCTACGAGAAGGTAAAGCTCTGAGGAAAAGCGGATTGGTGTCTTATTCGGATGGCCAGCTTAAATGGAAAAGCGGGGCACGCCAGGTGTTGGAAAAGAGTTGCTTTTCGGATTTAATCTTTTATTCATGAGAAGTTCATGCAGAGCAAGATGTTATTAAAAATGCCATCAGTGTAATTGCGAGGAAGTTTTTCTTGTGGGACGATTGTTCTTCACAATCTCCGAATCTTGATTTCACTTCTCCTCCTGCACTTTCCCAGAATTTTTTTAAGTTTATAGGAATAATCTTTTTTTCTTTTCCTTCCTTCTTTGTGTTTTTCTTCCTTAAACAACTGATTTTTTGAGCTGCTCATGTCTAGTGGAATGAAAATAAAGGGAACTTCTGCATTGCGAAAATTCGCGATTTCGAACAAAGTCTTTAGTAAGAAACTTCGTCCGATTGGTTCCGTATTTGTTCATGCGATGTTTTCAATCAAACTGCTTACTCATATAGACATTTTTGAGCTTAAACCCCATTATTTAAAGCTCTGATTATAGAAATTTAGTCCATCGTCTTTTATCCCTATTTAATATTTTATGAAATATCATTTTTATACCAACACTATTTTTTTATTTTTTAAGTAGAACCTCATCCGAATGGTTCGGCATCTTTTCATTAAATAATTTAAATTTAATCTGCTTACTCATATAAGCCTTATTCAATTTCAGACTCAAATTATTGAAATTCGGTAATTGAATTTTTGTCTCTCACATTTTATAAAGTCTCTCACTTTTATAATAGTTTTCATCTTTAAAGAAGAATCTTATACGATTTGTTCTCATCTCTTCATGCAATGTTTGCAATCAAATTACTTACATAGAAGCTTTTCAGTTTAGATGATGTTATTTAGGATTCAAGTTATTTAAGTTTGTTTCATTTTCTTCTTTCCTTATTTATTTATTTGAAAAATATCTCACCAATTTTATCTTGTTTCATTTTCTCTTATTTAAAGTAAATTACTTCATATTTTTCGAGGACTTACTGCTCGAAAAATAAAAATCAACAATACAATTCATTGAAATGAAATATTTATTATTATTTATTTATTATTTATACGAGTCGGCGTTTTAATGTAATAGCCTGCTAACCAAAAATAGCATCGAAAGACGTTATCAGTCTTCTAATTCTTATTAAAAGGTCAGCAAACACAATTCGAGAGCTTTAAAAATTATACGTTCAGTCCAGATTTCAAAGAATAATAAAAAAAATTAATCTTCTTAAAACACTCGAGTTCAGTATCTGCATAAGAACATCTTCCAAAAAGCAATTAATTTTCTCTCAATAACAGAGAAAATATCAACAGACATTATAAAATATGCTGACACGAATACTCTACATCTGTAACCTGTAGAGAATCTCTTTTAATTTATGGAATGTAAGAGATTTAGATGAAACATTATAATGAAGCTAGTTAAAGTGAGAAATAATACTGGAGGAAAAAACATCTTAATCTTATGCCTTTCCCATCGTTAAATTAAAAATGGGTTGATTAGCCTTGACATCGTCATATGTTTTAAACTTTGCCCTCAAATATAGGAGTTTAATTAATAGTTTTCAAGACCTCTCTGACCATTTTAATCGAAACAATACTGTACTAAATTAAATAAAACTCAAGTATTTCAATACTTTTAGTCAATTTTTGTCACTTTTAATCCCCAAGTAACAAGTTTTATAACATCATATATAGTCGTAAAAGTGTAAATAGATTCGAAATCGTCACTAAAACAACGTTAATTAAGAATCGTCAACGTTAATAAGAGAAGAGAAGGTCTTAAAAGGATCGAGACTACACGTTCTTGCATCAACGCTTTATTTACATCATTGTTTTGTTCCTTTTTAAATACAATTTTACAATCTAACATGATTAAAAATAAATCAACTTCTATTAAATATTTGACTTTATTTTAGTTTCTTGTGAGATGTAATGTGAAAATAAAACAACACATTATCAGAACTTATATTCCATTGCACTCATTGAAATAATGCACTATATTAACATATCAATGCCTAGTGTTCATTTTTAGGGAGGCTTCTAAAAATGAAGCGTAAACTCACAGGAATTATATTTTCAATATAAATTTTACAAAATGTATTCGTAAGCATTCGCTTCTTCTATATTCAATCAATGGCAGCAAGCGTTCGGTTGATAATATATCCTTTATATTTTCAAGTCCGACTGGAAAGTAATATTTTGAAATGTCAAGAAGAAAAGGGTAAGTTTGTTCAATTATTCATCAATTAATTTATTTGCATTTAACAAATATATCAGTAAATACAATCGTAAGAATCTGATTTCTTTTTGGAATTTCATATAATTTTAGATTTTGTTAGTTTTATGCATTTTAGATTTTGTTAGTTTAATGCATTTTAGATTGCGTCCCAAAATACGGGGCGTTAGGCTTGGGATAACCCTAAAACATACATTTTTCAGACAGGATTTTTTTTAGTAATTTTCAAGTGCATTTCACGACATGTAATATTATTATACAAAATATTATTTTAAACATGCGGCTTGGGCATTTATGGGTTAAGGATGCTTAATGTAATGATTTAGACAATTAAGAATGTTAAGAATTTTCGCCCTTTAAGAGTATTATAGAGCAAAATTTAACTAACAATTCAAGTTCCAAAATGAATCGCCATCTCATTACACAGAAAATTTTATTTAGTTTGCAAATTTAGTTTCTATGGAAAGACGATGCAAATTCAGTTGCGATGCATAATTTTCAAAGTATTAGTTGTGAAATTTTATTTAAAATTAAAGCAGGGGAGTGAAACTTCGTCATATTATTTCATTACAGGAATGCGAGTCAAGGTCTGTTACTAATTGTTTAATGCACCGATAATGTGCTTCACTTATTTCCATAAGCATCGACAACATTTTATCGTTGCATTTATGTCAAAGTAACACGAGTATAACACTAATCTATGTATTAACGCTTATAAAGTAATAATGCTGCTTTTGAAGCGAAACTAGAATGGTTTCCAGAAAGTAAAGGAAAAAGAGAAGAAAGCGCGTAGGCTTTCCAATTTGCATATAAATTAGGCAGTATACATAAAAAGCAAAGCTAAATCAGAATGTGATGTGATATACAAATTTCTGTAATTGCTGTCATTTATCGTCATTGGAGACATGGACAAAAACAGGCTTTAAAAGGGTCTGCAGATTTTGGAATTGGAAATTATGTGATGTTATTTTGAGATGGTCATTTTTTAAATGAGTAACCGACATCATTTATCTAAATAAATACGACATCGTGCTATTAAGCGAATAGGAGCGGAACCGAGTCAATCCTATATAGCACGATGGTTGAATTTGAGCACATCTATAATTCATTTACCGTGGACTGCATTTCTAACAGCAGAATCAATTTCTAGAAGTTACAGCCGAGGACAACCTAGAGCTAAAAGTGCTGCAGATGACAGCTATTGCAGCCAACTTCAAGGATTCACAGAACCGCAGCACCAACTGACCTCGAATCTTCTCTTGTAGCAGCCGCAGGAAGGTTTGTATCCAGAGCAATTGTGTTCAGATTTCTTCACGAAGGAAGATTGCATTCAAGACTTCAAGTAGTGTGCGTATCCCATGATTGCAAGTGGATGGATGTCTGTACTCTTTAATGATGAGTAAGTATATGTATGGGCAGTTATCTCTTTAGATGACCTCACTGATATGTATATCGCCCAAGAATCGTTAATGCTCATTTACATAGAGGCAATATTCTTGATTCAATTTTTCGTCCTTATGCAGGTTTCTTCGATGACTGATTCATCCTACAATACGATGTTGCTAAACCACACAGAACTTGGTTGGTGGAGAATTCCCTTCGTGAGGAGATTATTGTGCTTAAAGCCTCGCTAGGGTTCTTCGGGCTTGGACCCGATTGAGTATATTTGAAACGCTCTAGGGATACATATTGCTTCACTTAACCCGACCTCTGAAACCTTTCGAGGTCATTGAATTGTCTTGACACAACAATAGGCTTTTATGCTAACTGAGTTAATAAACACTATCAGTTTCAGTATAGAACATTAGTGTCGTGACTGTATAGATATTAGAGGCGGACACTCAATATTGAAGCGGATCACATATTGAACTCATGTACTATATTTTTGAAATGTTTTCATTTTGTGTATTTTCAAGACAAAAAATAAGCCTATTGTTTTTATTTTGTGCCCAATTTGTGAAGCACTGTTTGATTAATGCTTTTGCCAAATTTCATTAAATTTCAACAAATAGAAATTTCACAACCTCAGTTTTCTCATTTTTCATTAATTACCATATTATTTAAAGCTGAATATGTTAAACATAATATTATTGACATTATTAAACATAATATTAAATGGTGTTATTAAATTATTCTGTTTTTTAAATCAATCTTAAGATTCATATTACGCCACGAGAAATTTATCAACAGTATCATCTGATGATGATCACAATAATCCAGAAATATACTAATATATTTGAATTTTCATTCTAGAATACAGTACTGTATTTTTCATCAGCTTATGAAATCTAATCTTTATAAAAATTAGGTTTTAACATTTATTGAGAAACAAAAAGGTAAAATGATTGATTACATTAAGATGGGATTACCAGAATTTTTCAATATAATTCACATTTTCTAGGGATTTCAGGTTATTTAAATCACAGGGCAACAGGCTCCAGAAGCAAGATCAGTATTTAAATCCAAAGATATCTTATTTTTTTATCCCTGGTTTATCTAAAATATATTTAAAGAAGGTAGAAAATAGCTTTCATTGTAAGATATTTTCCAGCTTTTCTTTCTGACAAAGAAATCTTTTAAGTCGGTAGGATTTAATGTGACATAAGATGTTTTCATGAGAACTTCATAAGAAGGAATTTCGAAATTAGGTTTCAAGTTTAAAAAATGAGATAAATATTTTGTCATTATATCTGTATTCATTTCTGCAATCTAACGTGTTTGAATGACACAAACAAATTTCAATATTTTTTAAGTGAAAACATTTTTAAAAAGGCAAGTTTTCAATTGGTTTCTCGTGGAAAATGTAAAATAAATATGATAAAGTCATATTATTCAAGATTTTGTTATATCTTAGATAGCAAATATAATGAGTTTATATTTAGCATGGTACTATTTTTATCTTGAAATTTCTGTGAATTTCAAAAGAGATACAAAAAATAATAAAGTATAATAATTATTTGTCTAATCTCTTGATTTGTTTGTTATATATTGCCCCAAAATTTCTACAAATTAATTTCATTTACCAAAATAAACATTATTTGTCTTAAGAATGATGTCACGTGAATCTTGAATTAACAAATAGCATTTGTTAACGAGAATATGATAATTATTGGTTTATTTCTTAGTAGCTCAAACATACTACACAGCATTTTCAGAGTATTGTTCCTTATCTGTAACATCGTAAATAATCTTTAAAATATTGTAGAACACCTTGCTCTACTTGGGTAAGTAAGTTTAAATTAAAGTGCTGTAAAAAAGTAATTCGAAGCGCCGAAAAAATCCAATCTTAAGGTTTATAAGAATGTCTCTATAATAACTGATTAGATAATCAATTTTAAATAAAGCAAATGAGGTAAAATGTTGCTTAGATTAGGAAAATATTATAGAATTAAATATTTAAGGAGCTTTTTTTATTATTAGTTGTTTCTAGTAGTTAAATTCTATGTTTTATTACTCGTACTACACTAGCTTGAATACCAGTTGATATCTGACACTGGTAGATGAAACGATTTATTAGAAAAATGGATAAAATCTTATGTATTCTGGGAACAGTATCTATTTTTTTCCTTTCAACCACGAATATGTGTTACAAATAGGTCAACTGATCAAAATTTTACGCAAGAAACCAGATACAACCATCAACAATTCAGTCACCTGACGACTGTTTTTACTGCTACAACGGCAAATCAGTTAAATGAGAAAAGGTTTGCATGCCAAAAATAAATGTATTATTGAAGAAACATAAAATGGGTTTTACTTTCGTGATGAAATAGCAAAAAATATAATGGAAATAATCTACATTTCAGTCCTGTGACATTCAACTTAACAATATCAATTGGTTACCAAAACGTAACAAAAATCATTCAAATTCTTAAGTAGTTAAACTACTCATATGGAAAACTCCAGTGCTAATCCATGTAAAGGACATTTGTATCTTTATAGAGTAAATTGTCAGATATTAATCTAAATTAGTTATGAAGGAAATTATACAAAAAGTAGACTTCTAAATCTAAGTTTATATATAACTTTTCAACACGTAATTAAAAAAACGATTATACATTATCAGAGATACTTTCACTAGATACATTTCTTTTTTATGACTGATTAATTATTAAAATATAAAAAATGTTCATTAATGCAGCATTCCTCGTTGTAACCCAACTCGCCGTTAAGGTCCAATTAGTAGCAAGTATAAAGAATGCATTTCTGAGTAGAGCCTCAATAATTTTACGCACTCAACTAAGTTTTTATTGAATGTAGTGTTTGAACATTTGATAATCACAAAATTGTAATAAATATTTCCTTCGTGCATTATTATACAGATTCACAATTTGAAAATTTTATAATAGACGAGCTTGTACTAAAGTATACATACATTCTATGCCATACACTCCTCATAGGTTTCAAAAATAACTGAATACAAAATTTAAGCAAGTCTTTTAGGATCTATTCTTTAATATATTTCTGCCGTCTAATTTAAGTTTCGAGACGTCTTGCAACAGCAAATGCATTCTTAGTCGATGTAAATTTAATCAGTAAGTAAGTTACATATTGAGTCAGAATTCCGATGTACGCAAAGACTCCTTTGGGGGAATTCCAGTGCTACTAAGGTTATTGGAGATGCAACATGGCTTTAAAACATGATATTGGCGAGCCGCACTTCGAATAAATATGTTCAGTGAAGTTCACTAATAGGTGCTCTTAGATACAAATCATATAAACATGTAAACTGTTTGTCGCTTAAGATTTGCGAAGCGAGTTTTGACACTTGAATCAATGGGCCACTGCCAAATTGGATATGTAAAGAAACATCAAAGGATAGGCAGTTGAGTTATGTGAAATAAAGTCAAATAAATGCATCTTAGAATTCAACTGAATAAAAGATGTAGAAGTAGAATGTGAATATTTTAAACATTTATGCGATAAAACTGCACAAGTAATGTAATAAGAATTCTTATAATGTTGACAGAGAAAACAATATTAAGTTTATGTTATAGTTAAGACACGTTTTTGACTAAATAAGAGCATTTTGAATCTTATTCCCTAGATGTACAGAACTAGAATGTTTTGAATTTGCAGGTAAGTGACGAACATAAGATAGAGATTCTTTTGCAAATATATCTCTGTGAAAAAGAAAGAGTTTTTTAAATCCCCTGTGAATAAATTCATTTGATATTTATATATGTGTGTGTATACAAAATCTTTATGCCTTCATTCATACCGCATGAAGTTTATTACGTTTAACGTAGTTATAGTATATTTGCTGAATAAAAGGTATCTGTATATTTCTAGGCACCACCTGCGCAACATTTTCATGAAATGTATAAATAAGATTTTATAATATTTAAATAAACTCGTAGAAATCATATATTATTCACTCTTGGAGACAACGTCTACTCATATAATTTTGTTTTGTGAAACGAATTAGCATTTTGATGCATATTTGTGTATTCCCGTTAAGAAAAGTTATTTACAGAGATTTACAGTTTGATGAAAACTGGCCAAAAACTCGAATTTTACAAAGGCACATACTTTATTTATTTAAAATGGTTCTGTTTTAAAAATTAATCCATTCTTGTGTCTTATATGCCTTATATGCATAGTGTAAAAAATGTAATGGAACAAAGATAACCGCAAGGGAAACTGAATTATTTTCCAAAAAAATAATAATTTGAACAGTACTAGAATTGAAAACATTTTAAATATCTTTTTCTTAGCAGTCAGACATTAAATTCCCATGATTTTAAGCAGAGAACACTGAATATCGGTTCGTATAATTTGTTTTTAAAACAGGAAAATGTATTTCAGTGCATATAAATTTATTTCTCTCATGAAAATTTATTCTTACCAATTTTCAGTTCGATTTGGGTTTGAGAATTCTAGCGTTTACACAAAATAAATCTACTGGAAAATTTATAAAATTGAGTCTCAATATCGAGACCCAAATATCAGTCACGTCAAATGTTTTATTATTTTCGAAAATTATTTGAACAAAACCAAAATAAAAGTGCCTTCCATCGCAGCTAAATATTTTTTCCACTGTTATCAAATGAACTATGCAAAAGTTTATTTTTTATATAATTTACTCTTATATGAAGAAATAGTAGTTTAAAGAATGTAATATTGATTCTGCTCTAGGATGTCATTTCTACAGATTTTCACTTTGATGAAAATAGGAATAGGATTTAAATTTAGAGCAAGGCATTTCTTTAAAGGCATTTTATAAGGATACTCATGATCTGCACACATTTTCTTCAAATAAGTTTGTCTGAAACATTATTCCATTTACGTCTCGTAGTGGTGTTACTAACGTGCTCGATGAAATATAATATTATAAAAATTATTATCGAAATTCTCCCTATATCCCTCAAAAAGATGTTTCAATCAAATTAGGGTTGGGAACAATATAAAGCTGCTTCCTTCTCAGACAAAAATTAATTCGCTTACTATGAGGAAGAAAGAACATAAGTCTTGAGCTCATGTTTAATAAATCACCAATGGAAACAGTATATTAATAGAGTTTAATAATAACAGTTACATTATTATATTTTAGTCATAAAACGTTACTTATATAAATTTTTACTAGTATGTAAGCAAAACTGTATTAAATCTACAGTTAGAGACATCGATTATTTTCTTCAAATAAGGTATTTTTAAAAGTAGATTCATTAGTGTTCTAATATGATCTGCATAATATAATTTTTTTAAAAATTAACGACATTATTTTTATTTTTAAAATTTAGTTCAACAAAACCAAGGTTGTAAGCACTTTAAAACTGCCTTGGCCGCCAAGCAAGTCGTCAGTTCTCCATGTTGTCAAATAGGCAACAAAAAAGCCTTCATTGTGTAATTTACTTCTGTAAGAGGAAATAGTTTTCAGTGTTTACTATTTTAATACTGGCGTGAGATGTTCCCTTTGGCGGATATTTATGGATATTTAGTTAGTTGCACCATTCATTAACTTCAAATAAGTCTTTATTAAAAATTTATCGATTTGTGATTAGTATGATATGACTCAAATATTCCTCAAGATAAAATTATTTTCAAAATCCTTACGAATTCCAAATATTATTTTAAACAAACCAGAACTGGAAACATTTTAAAACTGCCTTCCTCCGCATCCAAAGATTAATTTCCCATGTTGTCAGACAGTGATCGAAATACATCGACTCAAACCAGTTTCGCAGTGCCTCCATTTCGATAAAACGGCAGATGCGAAAAAAGAAGGGAAATCAAACAAATGAAGCTTCTAAGAAGACGAATATCTTTATTTTGGAGTAGTAAAAAAAGAAGCATAAATTGTAGCATGAGTTGATGAGAGTGCCCGGATAAAGCTCTTGCGGTAAGGCTAAGATTTATGACCTTATTTTTCATCCTTAATTTTATACTTCTTAGTTGGTTTCTTTGTTTCGGCACCTTCTGTTATCATCCGAAAGAGGATTCAGCGCTGAGTAATGCCTCGCGAGATGGGAACTCGATGATATTTAACCGCCAATGATTTAAAGCTAATTATCAGCGTTAAGGAAAAAGCCCATGTCAGCGAAGAAGGATTTTCGGATCATTCATTATCATTGATCAAAGGTGTTATTTCGTTTGATGCTCTAGATTA
>BGPR01000165.1:90259-130729 GCA_013235015.1 Araneus ventricosus | reverse complement strand
AAATTATGATTAACATTCAAAAATGACTTTTAAATGAAATGATCAAGTTTTCTTTATATTTAATCCATTTCTTAAGTTGAGTTTCTGAGAATTCTGAGATACTAAATATTAGAGTAACGAACCAACATAACAGCTTCCAAATTCCTATTAACGAAGAATCATACTATTTAGAACATCAATAATCAATGACAAGAGTTATTATTTTTATTGAAGTTATAGATTAGAATTAATATTTTCAAACATGTAAAAACTTATTTCAGACCATCCCCTCTCTTACCGATACATTTGAAGTTAAATTAGATGATTAATTATAAAATGTGGTTAAAGTACCTGCGATTCAGATGATTTTGAAATCAAAATTTCGACACGTTGTATAATATTTCCATAAGCAGACTAAAATACGTTTTATTGTGGTTCAAGATTCTGTCTCGAAATAACTATATTAATTGAAGACGAGATTTTATAATTGATATAAACAGCATAAAACTAAAATATTTATTTTTCTAATTCATTTAGAGCGTTAAGTCTAGACATTTAATTATTTTCCTAAGAAAAATTAAAAAACATTTGTAGTTGTTGACTATAATTTCACTTTTTAACGCGCAGTTAAGCAAACGCCAAGAAGTATCCGGAAAGGAAAAAAGTCACCGGTTTAATTGCAGGTGATTAGCTACCCCTCGAGTTTAGAAGACTAATGAAGCTTTAGATAAGATGAACCACAAAGGAATTACCTACGCCCTGCCACAGCCTCCGGAGCGAATTGCATTATCCAGCAGTCGTGAATAGCAAATTCGGGCTCTGTGACCAAAGCATTATAGCCCATAGTACGACAGACCTATGCGATAACTCCTCAAACGGAGGTACTACGCGTCATCGGCGTGGAGGTAACACAACTCCACACCATTATTGTTCCCACCAGGGAAGCGAGAACCTGCTTACTTATACGTCAGCTTCTCCTTCCCATATTTGACGTGCCATCTGGTGGGATGTTAGATAAGATGTAAGGATAAATTCCTTCCTAGCTGCCGTTTGAAGAAAAAAGGGTCCAAATGAGCGTTACACATCATGGAAATCCTCACCCAGCCAGCAGTAATTCTTCCAAAGACAGCATTCTGTCTACCGTTTTTTCGAATGATACAAATTGAATATACAACCAGATTCAGATCTCCCAAAATTTCCTTCGAACCATTAACTAACAAGGACGTTGTTTTCACTTGATTAAGAAGTGCTGAAGTAAACAAGAGAAACGTTAAATTTAAGTACATTAAAAGAAATTATAAATGTACTTTTTTAATTTAACATTAAGTTCACAAAAAAAATCAAGGATCTAACTCAATATCTAAGAACAAATGAGTAGTGTAGAAGTATCAGTTTTTGATACATTGCTTTAAATAAAATTTACTTAGTAAGAAGCTTTATACATGGTGTACATGAATGAAGTGATTCATTTCAAAAATTAATAAAAAAAACTAAAAATGTTGGAACTACGTTTTTTTAAAAAAAAAAATAAGAGCGCATCTCAAAAAGTTTTTTTTTCCTGATAGGTAACGCGGCGTTACGCCGTTCTAAATTTGTTACAGCGAGAAAATTCCATACGCAATAGCTACCGATCAGCAGAAGCCGATGCGTGTTTTCTGGTTTCTTTTCTTAGTTTTTCTTGAATATCACGAAATCTCTTCAGTTTTCACACTACATGTGAATTAACAAATTAAAGAGCGTAAAATTCCTTACAAATATATGCTTTTATTTTTCTTCCAGTTTTAATATTTTCTCAGATAATGGCTCTAAGCAAATTTTTGACTTCCAGCAATTTACGACCCCCTAGACCACCGAAATGGCATGTTACCTATCTGAAAAAAACTTTTCGAGATGCGCTCACATTAAAAAAACCGTAGTTCCAACATTTTTAGGGGGTTTTTTTATTATTAATTTTTGAAATGAGTCACTTCATTTGTGTACTCCCTGTATATATTAATTTCCACAAATAAGACAAATATAATATTTAATTAAAAGACATGAAAAAGTACTTATTTGATAATAATCAATCATATCGTATTAAAATCACAAGAAAAGAAATTTCCTGATTAATTTTCTACAAAGAATAATGTTATAGTACCAGCAGAAATCTTCCTCTCAAATAATTTTATTATTTGGAGCTGCACTTAACTTAATATAAAACTCTGAAGCTTTCAGATAGTACATGGAATTGGAAAGTTGGAAATTTTTCTGTGCATTCATAGAATATTCATACTTTCTTTGTAGTGCAAGAGCAGGCAGTCTACTCAAGTCACGGCATGCATTTGCAAAATGAATAACTGTAGTACATCTACATAATTTACGCTTTTGATTATCGAAAAGGAAATTGTAGGACCTTCTTGAATAGAATATTCTCATAATGAGGCCTAGGAGCAAGTGATCAAATCAACATACCCGAGTAGATTCTGCTTAAGAAAATGTAAATTGTGTACATTTCTAGTAGAGATTACCGAGAATTTATAGGAATTGTAAAAAGTATTTCACATAAAAAATTTAACTTTTTAGCAATTATTCATTAATATCCAAGATTTAAAAATAGAATACAACACACTAAACAATAAAAATTAAATTTTCATCAACATATATTAAGTAATTGCTTGTAAATGTGTAGCTGCAACCAATGGTTAATTAGTATTTTTGCTTTGCAATCGCTATGCAACGCATGATTTTAATGACAGTGAATAAATGATAATTAAGTTCTGAAAATATAAAAATATTGTATTATTATAGGGAACACAGAACTGTCCAAAAGTCCACACCTATATCTGCTAACGAATAAAAAAATGAATTTAAGTTTCCATTTTTAAAACTTGAAATTTACAAACTTAAAGAAAGTCAAGTCAAAAAAGGCATGTAAGAATAAACATTATTTTAAACAAATTTGATTTTTCATACACTTCCTCATTCTGAAAACATTATATAACTCTTTATATTGCCTGTTTTTAACAATAATGGAAAATTCCATCACAAGTTCTAAATCAATTCTATTCGTAAAACTTTATCCACGCTTAAAGTGTACTATGTTAGAGTTTTCCTTCCCATGGCATTCTAATTTCTTCTAAAAATTAAGATTTATTATCTTATGCAATGAAATAAGGGGCACTTCTTACAAGTAATGAGTCAGTACAAGTTTTGTTCTGTGATGTGAACACCCCTTTCATGTAATTAACTTGGTAAAAATTCCTTAATGCTTTGCCTTCACCAGAAAATTAAGAAACTGAGTCTGGTAAACAAATTAGAGGTAGGTAGAGCAAGTTTTCAAACAAGATCCTGCCTTGCTTGCCAAAGAATATTTTCAAACTTGAATACTAGTTGGTTTTGGGTGTAATATTTCAAATACTTCCATCTCTGCTGATATCAGATGTAAATCGAAAATTCTGATTAGCAGGTGTTTCTTACAGTAAATACATTATAATTCATTTCCTTGAAAATTATAAAGAAGAAATCATTTATTCGCAAATTTGTGTAAGAAAAGGCTTCTCTTTTTCATTGCGCGTTTTTTATTTTTAAAAACTGAATTTGCTGTCCTAAACAAAAAATTTATAGTTCAAAAAATTTTGTGAATATATATATATATATATATATATATAGTACTATAAACCCAAATATAATTTGTTATGTATGAACATACAAAACAAAGTAAACAAGACATATCAAAATGCACTTAAAAACTAAAAATTTATTAATTAAACAAAATAACCAAATCTAAAATAAAATCTAAAAAATTTAAAATACTATAGATACTAAGAGCAGAAGGTAAATTTAAACATTTAAATGTTAACATGTAAATGGACTCTATTGCTATCAAAACTATTGAAAAGAGGGAATCCAAATGTATGGAGTTTTCAATAATTAAATTAGTAGCTTGTCTGTGGACAAACTTAGCCAGGTTAAATCAATTTTGCTGTACAAACCATCCCTGTTACTAAAGTTGTTGCGAAAACGGAAAGGGTAATTTACCCTCAAATGAAAGAATTTAGAATGAAAAATCATACATTAACACTAAAAAATATGATCGTTATATGGAAAGTACTTAAATTAAATCTATGAAATACATCAATATATTGAACTACTATATTGCACTAAAAACAATAAATACACCATTCAATAAAATATCCATACTTATTCACTAAGAATTATAGAATCAGTATTTTTACTTATCCTTTACTTGTAATCCACATTTTAAAATAAACCGCCACTTAGCTTGACTTCACAGATAGCCAAAACTAGATTTCTAACTATGATTCAACTTTAATTAATCAAATAATTTAATTTATTTTAATATTAAAGAATTAGTATGATACCTATATTAAAAATCTCAAAACCTGTTAAATTATGTAATCAATTGATAATCTAAATTTTTATAAAATAAAGTATTTCAACATTAATAATCCAATCTTGTTTTAAAGAGTTTTTCAATTTATAAATCCTGGCGCCATCTATGTAGTAATTCAGAAACTAATAAATCAATAACCAATTTGAAAGTAATTACACAATATAAGTAATATAAGAAAAAACACATACCTATAAACCAAGAACTAAAAAATATTCTATTAAATTCCAAAATGACTGTTTTATTCTGAGTGACCTAAATATTTCTTATCTATATAAACTCTTTAAATTTTTTTGGCATTCCATATATTAATACAGAATTATAAAATCTTTTTATGTTCTTAATTCTATTATCATTGTCTGTTGCCAAATTATTATTTCTAATCATATAATTTTTTACTAAATTCTTGAAGACTGAAATGATGAGATTACTATCCCAAAAAGGAAATTTATTAATTTGAAAATTAAATGCTGTTCTTTTATCAAAGATATCTGTTACAATTTTACTATCTATAATTTTTATATCTAAATCTAGAAATTCTGCAGCTAATTCATTGTCATTACTTTTTATTAGTTTTAAATAGTCAAGATAGAAGTTAATTTGTGGCTTTAGGTCTATTTCTTTATTAAATAATATCAAATCATTTATATATCGAAATAATATACTAGAGCTGTTATTAATTAAATCTTTCTTATAGTAGTGTAGATATATATTTTCCAGACTATTGCTAGTTGGACCTCCTTGAAGTAATCCTTTAATTTGATGGTAAATCTTATTATCAAAAATAATATAATTTTCTTTTAGTACAAGATTAATAAGAGTTTTATATTTATAAATGCTAATATATTTTTAAGACCAAACTCTTTATGTATTTTTACTAGGGTATTAATCAAATCTTCAATATCTAGACTATTAAATAAATCCTGGAAGTTAAATGTTTGTACACGAGATATGCCTACATATTTTATTACATTTACAATCTCTACGCTATTATTGACAATAATTGTATTTCTTTGCTTACTAAAATTCTCTATGATTGTCTGTATGTATTTTTATAAGAGTTTGCCAGATTTTGTAATATAAGTATTGCAGCCATTGGTAACACTTCTAAATTTAAGATATAAAGAGAGATTCTAAATTTTATATATATATATATATATATATATATATAATGAGAAACATGAGAAAGGCAAAATATGACTTATAAACAACCAAACCATATATAAAAAATAAAATAGCAAACTGAAAGCTAAATTTATATATCATAAAAGCATTAAAATTGCTAAAAAATGATCAAATATCCAAAATATTTAGTATTAAATAATTAATATTGCCTTACCCCAAAATACGTATAAGTGAACAACAGGCTAGAAATGCACAACGGAGCCAGAAAAAATAAAATTGTGCAAATGTTAACAAATTAAACGATTAAGACAAATCAAAAAATTGGCCAACATTTTCAACAGCCTCTCGGAATGAGGGCCGAGAGACGAGTGTTAAACCTAGATTTTAATTAGCCCACTTTCCTTTCAGCCAGTGGAAAATAAGGACAACTGCTAAAAATGTAGCAACAAGAAAACAAAAGAAAAAATAAGACAAAAAATAAACATACCCAGAGCCATAACTAGGGGAATATGCTGCACCTTGGCCAGGGTTGTACCTCGGCCAATTGTCGATATATCAAAACGAGAGTGTAAAGAAATTTCGTTTCCCCTCCCAATCTTTATTTAGAGTGGCAACACTGTCACCTTGTACGTGGTCATCTCGGGTTATAAGTTTTCAATTGAAGTGAAAAGGCAATTTTTCGGATGCCGGCGCAAGCTTCTGGAGGTGTTGAATTTTCCTCCAGTTTTCAAGAAGAATATGTTTTTTTTTATTTTTTATTTTTCACCTGTTCCCCCTTTTAGCTCCATAACTGGGTTAAACATTGAAATAATTTTTATCAATAAAAGCATAAATAATCACCTTAGAGTAAATTAAATATTATGAGATGAGGTGCTGTACTTCGGCCAAGTGCATCGTACTGTACCTTGATCACCTGTAAACAGCATAGAACAATGTTGTATCAATATCAAAAAGAGGGGTTTAGATAAATTTTTGTAGTAAATAAGCTCACAAAGCATTATGCGGGATAGTTTCCTGCCCTATTGCAGAGGTCGTAGGGAAATTCCTAACACAGAAAGGAAATGTATTTGCATAGCCATATTTTGAATATGTTTTCGATATAAAAGTCGTAGATATTGTCATGATTTTACCTGCATCGTTAATTTATCGCCGAGGCTAATATAAATTTCCGGTTTCATTTTATAACTATAACATTTATTAGTTTAGTTTTTTTCCTAGTTCGGAGATTTGTTTTTAATAAATTTATATAAAGATTTTTTTGTTGCGCTCTTAACTCTATGAATGATAAAGCAGAATATATGTTTCTCTGTGTAACTTGGCTCTCTACAGGGCAGACCGCTGGATCTAGAGCTGCAAAATATGGCACAAATATACCTTGGAGGATGTGAATCTGCACCGTGTAGTGAGGGTTTCGAAAATTTAATTAGAATTTCATTTAATAAAAAATTGAGCAAAATTTTTGCGTTTATTGGCGATAACTTTCCAAAATATTATAATACAAAAATCCTTACATCTCAAAATTTAAAAATTATCTTTTCAATGATGTCAATGAAACTGACGTCCGATTTTTTTCCGAGTTTTATTAATTTTAAAAAAATATTTTTATGCATAATTTACAACTATGTTTTTTATTGTTGCAATCAACTGAAAATGCCTTCATTGTTTGCATAAATATTTAATTGTGTATTTTTCTTCTTTTGTTGACAGATAAGAAATTCTACCTATCTCTCTCTATATATAAAAGGCAATGTTTGTGTGTGCGTGCTGGCGTGCAATATATAGACTTAAAATATTGCACTTACAGCTCTGAAATTTGGCACACAGGTAGTAGTAATGGTGATTGAATGCTCCTCGAAGCCCGATTTTTAAAATTCAATCTAGAAAATTTTTTATTTAATATTTTGTGGTATTTTGAGTGATTTTTCATACTTATTTCTCCATTGGATTTTTTCTAATAATCGTATCAAGAGAATAGATACAACAATAACAACAATTCCGTTCTAATGAAGTTTATTTTAAACGTTTAAAGTTTGATTTAAACAAAAAAGTTGCCATAAAATATTTCTCTAATTTTAATAAATTTTTAAAATATTTATGATATAATTTACAACAATACTTTTGATTGTTGCAACGCAATTCAAACAGTTTTCATTGTTTAAACAAATATCAAATTGCGTGTTTTTCCTAAATTCTTGAAAATTGAATTAATTTTCTAATACATTTTGCTTTCATCTTTTATTTCACCAAAATTTAGTTGAATCTGTGAACCGTAAACTTATGCTTATAAAAGGCTGTGTGTGTGTGTTTATGTGTGTGTATGTGTGTGTGCGCGCGCGTGTGTGTGTGCGCGCGCGTGTGTGTGTGTGTGCGCGCGCGTGTGTGTGTGTGTGCGTGCTTGCGTGTGTGCGTGCGTACGTGTGTGTGTGTGAATTTTAAAATTTAACTCAGGAAATTTTAATTTAATGACGTTTGATTTGAAAGTCCAACTTAATTAACTGAATTAAAAAATAGTCACCTGGACGGAGATACAGCAAGAAGTATTTGTTTGGCAAAAACCACAGGATCGTCACGATTTGTTGGCAAGAGTTTTTCGTCAAAAGCAAAAAACAGTCATAAATCTTATCACAAAGGAAAAGTTTTTCGGAGAAGTTAAGTGTCATATTGATAGAGTGGCAGAAGTGAAGACTTCCTAATGCCCACATTCTCATTTGTCTCAAAGATTCATTACACGTTCACAGAGTGGATGAATTTATTTAAAAAATCTCTAATCCACAACAAGACGCAGATTTTTTAAAATTGTAACAAGGCAGATCGTGCACGGCCCAAACGAAAGCATAAATCCACGTTCTCCATGTATGAAGGATGAAATTTGCACAAAGCGATACCCACGCCATTTTTTGAAAGAAACACAAACAGGACAAGACGGATATCCACTATCTCGTCGTAGGTCTTCATAAGATGGGTATTTACTGTAAACATCAGTTTTCGAGGATTAGAAGTGTCTGCGGAAAATACTTGAATTGCACCGTACTGACCTTTGTTAGCAAAAATTTTCAATGCGCGTATCAAAGTTGAGTATTGCAATTCTGTGAAGTCTATCAAGTACGTCTGTAAGTATGCCAACAAAGGATCCGACACGGCTGTGTTTAAACTCAATAGTGGAGAAAATGACATAAATGAAATCCACCAGTATCAAATGGGGAGATACATCAGCAACAAAGAAGGAGTATGGAGAATACTCCAATTCCCGATTCACAAGCGACACCTCACCGTGATTCATCTAAGCGTCCACCTTGAAAATGTTCAGAGAGTCTACTTCACGAAAGAAAATGCTGCTCAACATGCCCACGCAGTTGAGGAAACGACACTCACATCTTTCTTAAGACTTTGTACCCAAGATGAGTTTGCACGCACCTTACTGCGCTTTGAAGTACCCAAGTATTAAACTTGAAGCAATGGAACAAGACAGAGCAATGTCGGAAACAAGGGCAGGTTGTACTAGAACAAGCAGAAATAAGATCCAGTGATGCTCTTCAGCAGGTGTATATTGTCCATCCAATCCGTAAACGAATATCAAAGAAATTATGTTTGATTTTACCTTTTCTGGTGTATTGGTACATTTGAAATCATTCAAAATATTATTCATTTTCATTCTTTAACATTTTACATGGTTTATAGGAATCATTCTGATAAATTATAAAATTATCTTTTTTTCAAAAATAATGCTTTATTTGGTAATGTAACTTCAATTTTAAATCATTTCGTTGGATGGCTTTCATTCAAAATAGCTAATACCGCCTATTAACTACTTGAAACAGGATCCGAAGATTTTATTGTGTCAGCATAACTGAATTATTACTCCATGGGGCAAATAAACTGGTTGTTCCGAGAATCTAGAATATTTTTTACTCAGTTTAAATTCTAATAGCATCGTTTGCATAAACTTTATAATTTCATTGTTGCTTTTTTTAAAACTTATCTTCACTTAATGGCATTGCTACGAAGAAATATAAGCGGGCGAAATCAGTAAGTGTGTGTTTGTTTGTTTGTTTTTGATTTCGTTTTTAAAACTTTATTTTATGTCATTCTGACTTTTTTTTATTTTGTTGAAGTCATTATGCCACGGACAACGCCTTGCACGTACTGCTAGTTATAAATAAAAAAGAGCCATGAATAAAGGAACACACAAGAGATAGATCTTGAGAAAATTATACAATTTCTTTATTTCAATACACCTTATATGTTAATTATACATTTTTACAAATATACATTTACAACAATTTTTATACATTAAATACACATTTCTACGAATCTACATTTTACACATTAAATCTACATATATACATTTTGCTATACGCCAGTTATTAGTTAAGCTTTTTTTTAATGTTTTTTAGAATATAAATTGTCTTTTTTCCTACAATTCAATTTCACTTTTTTCATTTTTTTTACTTCATTTATTTTCTTTTTAACATATTTTGAATCAACAAGTGTTTTTAATTTAATTCCTTTTTTCAACAGAAGAATTTTTCAAATAATTATTGATATTTTTGCAGGAATGAACAAGAAGGATTGTTTTCACATGATTCAAAATCAAGGGCTTTTTCCTCCACAGACAAAAAATGATTAATAAATGAATATGCAGTTGCTATATGGGTCATTCTCATGAAAAAGGTACAAATAGCTAAGAGAAATTTTATTTTACACATGTATGTAAAAAATCTTAAAATTTGCATGGATGTTTCCATTTAAGCTTAATTATTGTATTATGAGTATCCATTTAAGCTTAATAATTGTATTATGGGTATCCATTTAAGCTTAATAACCTTATATTAGTAGTCAAGTATACTATTTTATTTTTCACTGTTTTTTTTTAGATTTAAAATTTTTGACCTGTCTATGAAGGACAGATGATAGTCAACGGAACGGAACTTTTATATTTTAAACGAAAGCATAATTGACTAATTATTGGGCAGATTTGGTGCAGTTTTATTTCTTATAATTAAACTATAAAATTACTTATTAAAAACCAGTGCAAGGAAACTTAACATTTTAAAATAAATAGCACTTTTTAAATAATGGCACTGACTGTGCATTAGTTAAATAATATTTACAAACAATTTCAAATAAATTGAAGTCAACATTTTGCAGGAAAGTAATCAATTATATACTAGATTAAGGAATATCATATATTTATTTATTAATAAATAATCTAGTATGTCTCGTATAAAGTTTTTTCTACTCTTTTCTCTTCTGAATTTGAGCATCTGACTGCTTTGTCTTTTTATTGTTTGATATTCCCATTTGTATAAAAATAATTCATCTATTAAAATGTTTTTTATAAATTATTGAAGCTTTAATATTATAAATATTCTGTATGAATTGTTTACCTTAATTCTTTTCGAGAATATAAATTCAATTTTAATTTTTTAAAAATACAAAAGAAAAGCACTAAATTTCATAAAAAATATCTACCAAAGAACTTTTAATTGATATTATTTTAATTTATCTAACTGTATCATGATTTTTGAGATTTTGTCTCTTTCAATGACAATGCCATCCTCTCTGTGGGGATGCTGTGTTCACGGAGGAGACAAAAACTAAGTTTTGAATTTTTAAGTGCTTTGGTTTTTACGTGGTTAAAGTGGTACATTTATTTTTATTAAATTCGATATTATACCTATCAAAAGTTTGTCTTTTAATTGTATATTAGATTTTTCTTAACTTTTTTTATGATATCCAAACTTTACCAAGCTCTAAATGAAAATAATAAATTGGAATATATTCAATAAATTCGCATTGGAACGAAAATGAAAATTTTCCTTAAAGAACAAATTGTCTGCCTCTCTTATAAACTCTTTCATGGTGATTTGACATGAGCTGCCATTTATGATATTTTTTAAAGTTATTTTCTTTGTCCACAGAGGTAGACGTATTTAACTGGGGACAAAGTGTAAAAATTAATTATTAAGTAAAAATATTTTTTTTAAAAAGGTTAGACCTTAACTAGAAATTTTAAACTAGTTAATAATGAAAAAATACAATTTTTAAAAAAATTGCTTGAGTTTCACTAAATATTACTTTGAATTTCGTGTGTAGGGACAAGAAGAGGACTTTTGTCTTATATTCATTGAAAAATGAGAGTTAAATAATAAAAATATTTTAGTAGAAACATATTTAATAGCCGACGATGGAAGCTGGATGACCTCCCTCCGAGAGGCGCAAACGTCTTTTTACGTTTTTTCATGTTCAGTTGAAAAGCAGATAGCTCGTATTTATATGTATATATTCTTAAAAAATCATGTATTAAGTATTCTTAAGATTTCAGAGATATAATTAAATACAAAAAAGATCGTTTCATTTACTTTAAAAGCTAAGTTTTATAACCTGATAGCTAAAAGTTCAAAATAATTGGGCGCTCAGAGGGTCAAAAAATAAAGGCATGTCAGTTTGTGGTTTTTATGTTGGATCTTTCCTGGCCTGCCGAAATGGCACTTATTTGAATGAGGGTTAAAGAAGAAAAGCGTGAGTATATTATTCACATGCTTTCATGTGCCATAAAATAAAATCAATTTACTCATTTCATGTGTTTCTGTCTTTCTAGTAAGTAGACATTGTAAGTTCTCTATTAATTCTTTCATAGTAAGATTTTCTTAATTTGTTATATACTAGTTAAGATGCACTGAGGCATTTATGGCATAATAAGCTTTTGGTGTGAGAGTTCCGTCTCTGTCGACTCGTAGTATTTTATCATTCTTGCTTTCGGCCAAATGATTTAATGTTGAGTCTGTGCACTTGCTTTATTTCAATAGATGCAATTTCTCTACCCTGATGTGGCATTTTTATGAAGTGAACCAAACCGTGGGTGCTTTGTCTTGTGGTTGTTTTCATGTCCAATGAGAAAACCTAACTGTCTTGTCCTGACAATTAAAGACATGTCAGCTTGTGATTTGATTTTGTTGGATATTTCCTGGCTTTCCAAAACGTCATGGATCTGAAAGAGGATTAATGAAAAAAGTTGTGAGTATATAATGTTCACGTGTTTTATTGTGACATAATTTCTTAATTTCATGTGTTCAAGTGTTTCTTGTGTTACTTTTTTCTCCACCAATTTCTATTCATTGTTACAATTAATCAAATTGGATTCGTGGTTATTCCTTTACGGGAAAGTCGAAGGAAAGATACTCCCACTGGGTGAATCAGCTGACTAGTGTTAGAACACTTGAAATATTGTCAGTATGTTCGTTCAAATTATTGCTACTTCAAGTGACGTTTGGTTTCACAATGTAGAAGATAATTTGCCTTCAATATACCTTTAACCTTTAGCGCTCCGCTAAGGAGACATTAATTTACATGCATACTTTAGCCTCAAAACGCATATGGTTCAATTTTTTATTCAAACAACTTAGACAGATTTACTTTATTGAGATCATTACTACTTGTTTTGGATGCTAATCAAAGTAATTGCGTAGTCTTTTAAGGAATTTAATCTGCGACATTCAAATTACAATACGCATGTAATTTGTTTTTGGTGCGCTAAAGGTTAATAACTATAATTTAGATTGTATGTACAATATTTGCAAATATTTAATATCACTAATTGAATCCCATCATTTTTGAATAATCGTCTACAGTTCAAGAAGTTTTTTTTTTTACTTTCTCGTATACGAAGTATAAAAAGAGAAATTATTATATTCGTCAAAAAATTCGAACTCGAGATTTTGACGAATCTCCACGTTTTAGACCTCCCTGAGCAGAAGGGGTGACGGTCTGTCGGTCTGTATAATCGCATACTTGTGCACACGATAACTCATTAACACAAAGACTTAGATAAATGAAATTTGGTATGTTGTTTTCTAATCTTAATTATAGACCAGTGTCCAATTTTGGTTTCAATCGTTTGAAAAAAGGTGTTAAAAATGTATATTCCCTTCTCTTTATCTTACTAAGACGCAAAAATACGCGCCATATTGTCTATCGGCACACGACCTTCGTTAAACTGGCGTCCTTTTGGCATTATTTTACTGACTTGGCGAATTTCATTTCGCTAGCATTCTTGACCCTTTCGTATTGCAACGTTCTGCGAAGTCAATATCAAGAACACTCGTGGCGCTCCACAATTTTTAGGCGGGGGGGGGGGGGTAGGTAGGACACCTTTGTTAGAAATTATATGACAAAGTTTAGGGGAGACCACTCCTGGTCGTTTAATTATCAACTGCGTCCGTTGACGTACAGGTGCGTATACACTTGGCGAGCAGAGCAGGATTAAAACAGTTTGTTTACAATTTGCAGCATGTTTGAGGAAATTTTTTCAAAGCAAACAGATTTCGATCCACAGAATAGAGGCGAACGGGCTTAGAATCCGTCAATGATTCCAGCCAATCAGTGATAGCGGAGGGGTTCTTTAAAAGTGCTGGGGGGACGGTGTTAGGAAGTTTTGACTTGTAGCGCTTTTGTATACGTTTCGGGTCCCAATGTGAAGATTTTGTTTTGTCTCACAGGGTACTGGAATAAATTATTTTCATTGCGAATTCGCCTCGATCCATGGGATGGCGGCGAACACTTTGAACCCATTTGTCATTAACTCAGTGATAGAGGAAGAATTCTTAATGGGGGGAGAAGGTCTTTGGAAGCGCGTTGACTCAGCAGGAAGTAAAGCATGAATGACAATAAATACAATACGATTAAATTTAGAGAATTATTGAATTTACGCTTGAATTAATTGAGTAGGCAATTTTACTATACAGCAAAATTTTTAAAAAATCATAATGGAGATATTTGCTTGTACAGTGTATTAAATAAGTAATTGAAATTAAATATAGTCCAGACAGCACTCTCCAATTTGAGTAGGACACTCTGTTTAGTAATCAGAGTTGCCTGTTCAAAATAGTAAAATAAGGTCAAACCTTCTTAAAATTAATGCCAAAAAAGGAAAAATTTGGAAAATTAATTAGAATACTTATTTCCTCTCTATTTATCGTTAGAAAATTTCTATCGTTTATGAAAAGGAATTCTACTAGATTGCAATATGTACAATACTCTATTACGAAACCAAAATTTAAGTGAAATAATTTCAAACATCTCCATAAACGGATTTCCAAAGAAGAAATTCTGTTCTTACCCATGCAGAATGATATGATCAAACAAAGTACAGTAAAGCACCGTTTATACGTTTCTCATTTATAAATTGATTACATTTATTCGTCGTTTCATCACATTCCTGATGTATTCGTATGCATTGTAATTCGTTTCGATTGTCCGTCTTTTCATTTATATTTAGTTTTTCGCCAGTCCTTTGAAAGACGTATAAACGGTGCTTTACTGTATATCAACTACGAGTTAAAAAATGTTTTATAATATTTTTCAGTTTGTTTATAAATAAAGGAAAAGTCATTTTAGGCTCATAATAAATGACTACTAGTAAAAAATCCATTAACATGGATAAAATTTTTAGACTCATAATGGATGGTTGAGTTTTCAAAAAAGTGATAAAAATTTCAAAAATGTACCGTTCTTATTTTCGACGTTATTTATTCAATATCCAAATACAATACGCTGCGTTGTTCTAAATATTGTTTAACTTTAGAACGTTAGTTACGTATTTGCTGAGACAGGTATTTTATTCAGTACCAAAATTACAGACACGACTGTTTCTTTCTTTCTTTTTTTAAAAAGCTGTTAGGAATTATACCCTCTTTCCTTAACTTTCTCTTTCTCTCGAAAAAACCTAATACTTTCCGTTTTTGATGAATTTTTCGTTAAAGAATTCAATCATGAAAAGAAAGAAATAGTAACAGCAAAAGTGATTCCTTATATGCTACGCAAAAACCCTAACAGTTCCCGCTACAGGCATTCTAGAAATTACAGCCTCCTTCGTTGACTCTATTTTCGGTGAAAAAGTAGCAAGCGTTTTTATTTTATACTAGCTGTTACCCGCGACTTCGTGCGCGAAGAATTTCAATTATTCTTTTTTTTAATTCACGAATGTAAATGCTATGTTGTATTTTAAAAGGGGAAAGTAAAAGTTCTGACGGTTGATAATACTTAATTAGACGGCTGACAGGAGTGTACTGTACATGTATGCTGATATAGTTCTGTAAATTGTTTATCTATGCTAATATGCTTTTGTATACCACGTTACTTGCACGGATGTAGAGGTTGTGTCGGCTGGACACACGAGAACACGCCACATATAGTTGCCCATGAGAAAAATATGATTTTTCTAAATGCACGCCTGCCACGTTCAGTGTCCGGCCCTGAGCCTGGCAAATAATATTTTTAAAGGGATTTGTTACCTTTTGAACTGAGATGATAAATCCTTCGGTATTATCGGAAGGCGTGGAATTAAAACACTCTGACTTCTCCCTATATCAGTCATAACAGTATCTTTCATGACGTTTGGACCTAGGTGTGTAATTTGTAACCGTGTGCCATTGCGGAGTCTCGGTATATCGAGGTTACGTATTAGTAGTACTGGCACACCTACTTTCAATCTCGGCTTGTCGGAAGGTGCGCCTGAAAATTCTAAGATGTTGAAGAAAAAAATGACGATGAAAAAAAACCTACAAAATATGATATTCCTTGTTAATGCCCAATACCGTATCTACAGATGGATATTCTGTAATATCTCACCGTGAAAATTAAACAAAACACCGAGAGAATAATTCACTAACGCCATTGGATCACTGTGTAACCGTATTAAAAGCTGTAAATGCTACGACAACAGGAAACCGGAAGTGTAAAGTCTCCTTTGTTGTTTATGGTCAAAGAAGGCAATATTTTCTTATATTAACTTTAACACTGGCAAAAGCCCGCGCTCGAAACAGTAATTTGGCTTGAATTTATTTCTATAAGAATAAAAAGAATTGTTAGAAATTACGTTACAAAAATATTTTTAAACCTTAATAACAATCAGAGAAAACATTTCATCGCAATGGAATTAATGGCATTAAAAAGATCAATTTCTGGTCTTTAAAATGGCATAAAAATAATTGTTGTCTAATAAATATTTCAGAAGTTACTGGCAAAAAACGTCTACTCATAAGGCTTAAAAGCGACTAATTTTCATTATTTAATTAAATACCTTAAGAATGAATTAACTCTAAAAGTTGAAAATAGCACCTTTGACGTAGAAATATGCTGTAGAATGCCGTGTGTAAATTTCATGTCGCTACCGTTTACCGTTTAAGAAGAGTTCTTGTGACCGACCGACCGACAGACAGATACGTGTAATTTCTGCCTTATTTTATGGATATTTATAAACATAAGCAAAATTTTCAGAAATAAAGGTAAATTAGTTCAAAGTCTAACCATTTCCTAGCAACTGAGTAGCTATAAATTTGCGTTATTTCAAAATCGTCTGCACGTAAAACTTTAAAAATTAATAAAAATTGAAGGAAAAATGTCACAGACAATAATTTGATATCATTGAAAAGGTAAACTTTTGCACTTTAAGATGGTATAAAAATAATTTGTATCGGACAATTTGTTCCGAAGTTACAGCGGAAAGAAGGATTACGTGATAGTTGATTTTAAAAATAATTTATTCCACATGTTTTCGCATTCCTGAAGGATCACGTGACAGTTGATTGAAAAATAAAATCGCTGAGTCAATGGGTTTTGTTAATTATTTAATTGTTGTCTGAACTTTTAAAAATTAATAACAATCGAAGGGAAGATGTTACAGAAATAAAATTGGTATCATTGAAAAGGTAAAATTTGAACTTTAAGATGGTATAAAAATATGTTTTGTCAGACAATTTGCTCCGAAGTTACGGCGGAAAAACGGTTTCGGTTAATTTCTAATTAACTGCCTGTTTAATTAACTTTTGGACTTAGAAAAGTTCATAAGTGTCTTCCCCTTGTCTTAAATAATAAGTGTACAAAATTTGGTTGAAAACCGTCCATTGGTTTAGGAGGAGATGTGGAACATAGCCACATACATACCCACATACACACATACCCACAATGACTTTTATTTATATTAAGATTACAATATAAGAATATAAGTTACAAAATTCACATGAAAAGCAGCATGTTTCATCCTCCGCGCCACTGCAGCTCTCGTGGATAAATCTAAGACAGTTTCTACCTTGTATGCACCCTTTACATTAATTAAATTAGAAAATATATCATTAAAATATAGAAAAACAACGTCTGATATGCTTTTATCGTCTTCAGCGGGAGAATTATCAATACTGACTGATCCGGTTTTGGGCCACTTGGAGTACCCGGTTTTACCCGGTTTATTTTTACGAGAGTGCACCCGCTTCCAAAGTGTTAATTGCCACACTATTATCTCCTTGCTTTTAACAATTTTTTTAAAACAATATAAATTTTTTTATGACTTAAAACAGTACTTTTCTTTGTTATAAAAATCAAACTAATTTAATTGTGTCATCAAATCGTTTAATCACGTAAACTTTTTCTATTATTAAATCTGTGGTTAACAAAGTTTTCTTTCTTTGATACATAAACTCCAAAGTAGAATTTCACTTACACAGTTTTAATATTTACATACTTTTTTAAATGTTCCTCAACTAAAACATCATTCAGTGAAGTGGTTCTTACTTTATTTGATAAGTTTTGTGAAGTGAAATATTTTGTTGCACCAACTTCAAACTGATTCTTTTCATGTAATTGGAAAAAATTATTTTCGTTTTACTTTCTAATTACCGATTAATGCTTCCGTTTAATTTCGCTATTATTATGCTTTCGGTTCTTTTCTTTTAGCCATTCTAAACGGCCGCTGTGGCCTAGGGGTAAGGTCTCAGCTTCGGGGAAGTTCAGCTTAAACCCATTCCACAGAAGATCCGCCGTGTATGGCGGCCGTTGCACGCCAGGCAATGGCCAAATGTCCTCCCGCTAGTGTGGTGTGGAAGCTTGGAGAGGGTACCAGCTCAAGTGTCGTCCTTGTCATATGACCGTGGTTCAAAATGACAAGGTCCGTCCCAATAGTCCTCGTGTTTCTTCAGAACTGGGCGTTATTGTAACTAAACTAAACTTTAGACATTTTAATTAAGATAGAATTATAATTTGATCATGTGCATAGACATTTTGTTAAAAACACTTAATATTAAAATGATTATTTCGAATTTATATTTTTGAGTCTTATCAAACAACAAAAGTGAAATTTTAAATAGTTATGCATTTCGACATAATAACTTAATAAAGTTTAATAACATTTGCAGTAACGGAAGTATTTATTTTCGTTTTACTTTCTAATTTTAGATTTTAAATTTCATGTCAATTTGCAAACATTATAATCTGGATCTCTTTGGTATTAGATATTTAGATTAAGAAAACATGAAAATTTGGCTATGCGTAGACATTTAGTTTAAAACACTTAATATTAAAAAGCACCTAATGTAAAAAATATTCGAAAGCAGGGTTGGAAAACAGCGTTAATTTCAGTTTGCATAAAATTCATATTTTTAAATCTGATCTTACAATATCTTATCAAACAACAAAGCTGACATTTGAAGTACATATGCGCTCCGAATTAGTAACTTAAGTAAGTTAAATAACAATTGCAAAGACGAAAAACCTACTTTCGTTTTGCTTTCTAATTATAGATTTTAAGTTTCATTTTAATTTCACAATCATTATAATTCAGGTCTCTTTGGTAAGACATTTTGATGAAGTAAAATTTCGCCATACGTAGATATTTAGTTCAAAATTTTTAATATTAAAATGTTCTATCTCAAAAGCAGGCACAGAAAAAGTTCTTTCTTTTTTGCATTAATTTCAATTTTTATATAAAATTCATATTTTTTAACCTCATCAAACAACAAAGGTGAAATTTTAAATAAATATGTATTACGAATTAGTAACACAACCAAGATGACTAACAATTGAAAAATTTTGGATAAAGCTAATGTTGTAAAAAATTGTTGTCAAGAATAAAAAAATGAAATTGTTTAAAAATATATATAATATTTGTATTCTTTATATTTTGAAACTTATATTTTCCTTTTTGGATGGAATTCTTCATTCTCTGTTTTTCGCGCCGGTGGAAGCCAGAATATAATCTTTTTCTTACACTGGGCCACTGATACTTTTATTTCTTCACCTATTTCTGTCGGAAAACCTTCTTTTAAATTTTTTATAACGGTCCTTGTGCTTCGGATGCCAAAGCATGGGCTTGTTTCTGTAAACTTCTATTAATTTTAATAAATTTAGTTCTGTCCACTCCATAATTACAAGAGAAACGGCAAAAGAAAATCAGGAAGCACACACCCTGTCTAAATATGACCTTGCAGGTTTGAAGCAGATTCGCGAGAAAAGGCGAACAGCACATTTACCCGTCCCAATTTGAACAACGAATCCTTTTGAATTCGCCGATAAAGTGACAGGATTTGGCTCCCCGCCAGCTGTACCCTGACCATTTTCGGCGAGTATAAACACCTGTCTACACCTGCGAGCAGCTGTTCACAAACTGTTCTGCTTGAAAGTGTATACGCACCTTACGGTATCGGAATCATCCCTTGTGCATGCACAGATCATCGCGTTGCACCAGTGACCCGCAAACTCTGTGGCTTGACGGCTGCGTGTCGCTTCCTGTTTCAAAAGAGTACTCGCACATGACATCCTTCAGAACCATCACGTCATATTAAATAGAGGCGATTGATAGTCTTATTAATAATTCCTATTGGCTGCCCATCGATCTTTTCAATCCTATGTAAAGTTTATAGATACTATAAGTGACTTTCATTTCATCACCACTTTGTTTCTGCTTTTTATGTATGACACACCTGTTGTAAATAAATACTTATACTACAATCCATCGAACTCTGGAATCTTTTAGTGCAGTCATTTTTCACCATGAAGTAATACTAATATTAACACTTACACTAGCAACAGCAGAAGATTCTATTAAAGCAGTGAGGAACTTATCACTGCAAGTATCCATATGGCCCGAATACACGTAGACCTGTACTGTGACGGCCAACAGCACTCCGACGGCAGAGACCGACAGCACGCAGCAGAGCTTCATTCTGGCTGATTGGCTGTGCAGGGACGCATGGCTCCATCCTAAGAGTCCGTCAGCAGGATGCGGCTCTTTCCCAGGAAATGGGACGAGCTGAGCTCGATAGAAGGACTTCCGAGGGCTTGTAATTGAGTCGCGACAATACTGGGTGACGTCGTGTGTAAAAATAATGATTGCAGAAGGAAATGCTTCCTGTTTAATGGTGAATTAAATTATTGGAATGGTCTACCCATCAACTGATTCTGAAAAATGTTCCCATTTTAAGAATTTGCATTTATACCAGCACGCGCATTTGATCATGCATACGCGATTGAGATCATGCATGGCCAATGGTTGGCCTTCTCGATCCAACCATTTCTTTTTTGCTAAATATTTGTTTTACTTCATGAAAACTGGCAGTTTTTACTTCTTTTACCTTTATGGGTGAATTAAAAGGAAGAGTTTCATTCTGAAAAATATTTCCATTTTAATAATTTGCATTTAGACCAGCAAGCACAGGCGTCAGGTCCTTTTGACCCAACCATTTCTCTTTTTGCTAAATTCTTTTTAAATTCTTCAAAAGCGGCAATTTTTACTTCTTTTATAATCGTAGGTGAATTAGAAGGAAAAGTTTAGAGCAGCAGATACAAGAAAAATGGAGTGGTTCCTTTTTGACTGGGGGTTTGGGGTAACATGTACCCCGTGCGTATGCTAGTTTTTTCATATTCTTTGGTAATTGCGTAACGAATTTTACTTCATTTTTTATGCGTCAATTTTTTTATAAAGATGTAAATAGATAGCTCTTAGATATTAAGTTAATCGGGAGGTAAAAATTATTTAATGGAACCATGAATACTAAATTATGCATAAAGGAGTCAACTGAATAAAGCAGAACAGTATTCTCGGCAAGCAAGTTGGTCGCCGAAGTCGGCTAGTAGTTACACTGTGATTTTTCTTTAATAACTTTCTTTTTTAAAGACTAATATTTTTCTTCCTAGTCTGAATAATTTTAAAGTCATTAATATATAACTAGCTTTTGTGCGAACAAAAGTTTCCAACTACGAGTACTACTACTACTACTCGTAGCTATCTACATAATTTTTAAAAAACCAACATTCTTTTTCAGTTGTGATATAGTTCATCTATCATATCTACCTAACTATTGTGCAATGATTTTGAAAAGTTTAGTTTTGTACCAAATTCGCGCGTGACAATATTACACTTTTTTGTCCTGGCCAAGGTACACAATAGGGTAGCCAAGGTACAACGTAGTATTGTACCTTGTCCAAAAATGAAAGATTTTTTTAAAATTTACATTTCTAAGCGATAAGTTGGAAGAAGTACTAAAGGGGATTAAAAAGCTGATTTCCTGATCTTTCTAAAGCAGCCAAAATTTTCGGGTTTAGACTTGATTTGACTACTTTTTTTCAAATGAAAACAAAGTGGCCGAGGTACAGCACCTTCCCCTATATCACAATCATCGCCTTTTTCCCATATACCAAGAGTAAAAAAGCCGTCTAAACTCCAACTAATCAATCGGCAGAATTTATATTAAATAATTTGAATATTACAGGAAATATGAGCATTTTTATTAATAATTTTTACTGCGCATGTGCGAGATGTAGCGTAATTTTTCTTTCATAACTTCAAAGCCAGATATGCAAGGCAACTTATATAAAAATTCCAGTTTAATACCATTTAGATCTAGAAAGATATCGACATTGCAACTTGGCGAATTTCGGTACATTCTAAGAGAAGCTAAATGAAAAGGGTTCTTGCACAAACTGATATTTTTAAAACTTGAATTCTTCGAACAGTAATATTGAATTTTATGAAAGTTGAATATCCTGAATACTCATGCATACTTATAAGTTAAATACATAATTTAAATTGCATTTCGACGATGACTATTCGAAAATTCAAGTTTAAAAAATATCAGTTTGCGTAAGAACCCTCATCATTTAGCTTCTCTTAGAGTGTATCGAAATTCACCAACTTGCAACGCCGATATCTTTCAGAATACTAATGGTATTGAACTGGAATTTTTTATATAAGTTGCCCTATATATCTGGCTCTGAATTTATGAAAAAAATTACGCTGCGTTTTGCACATGCAGAGTAAAAAGTTATTTACTACAAATGGTCATATTTCCTGTAATATTCATTCTTTTAGTTCAAATTTTAATACAATGCTTTTTGTACATATTGTCAAGTATTAGGTAAGTTTCGTACAATTTTGTGGGAATCTCTACATATTATAAGCAAAAAAACATGCGAAATTGGGATTTTTTAAGAACACCATTATATCTTCCCGAATATTCAAGCTATTTTTACGAAAAAGCATGTAAATATTATGCACATCAAATATAACCATTGATGAAAGTTATATCTCGTTATCAGCTTTCTGTGAAACAGGATGGGTCGAACTCCATTTTCGCCTTCCACCCTTTCTGGTAGCAACCCCTAATTGCCCTCCTGACCGAATCTTAACTGTAAAATGTGAGTTCGGACGACAGTACGTCACACGATTCTCAGCAACTGATTGCGAACCGTTGAATCCATATTAACTCCAATTTTGTAGCATCTTCAAAATTGTGCGCTATTTTTGGACACCAGTGTACTTTAAAATATTTTTAAAAATTGGAATGTGAAACTCTCTCAAAATTGTATTCTGCTAATATTAAAATTAAATGCATTTAGATTGCCGAAATTATTTATATTAATTTTATTATTCACTAATTTAGTCAGATCATTATAATAATTAAATATTATATTTATAAACAAAAACAATCACAAAGAATTAAAGACATTCAAATACAAACAGAGTTATATACATCAAAAATTAATACTTGAATCAAAGAAAAACTAATTCAAATATATAAAGGAAACAGTTACATTATGGTAAAAATAAATTCTAAAACTAAATCAGATAAGAAATAACCTATGTCTTCTCTCTCCTTTTTTGTTGTGTGTTTTCTTTTTTGTATATATATATATATGTATATACGAGTATATATAAGATAAGAAGCAGCAAAACTTTTTCGAAAACATAAAATTTTAAAAAACAAAATTACATATAAATACAAGAAAAATTGTATGAAATGGATATTTTGTATTTCTTTTTGTTTCTTGTTTGCAATATATTCAGAATAATAATGGTTTTATTAATTACAATAAATTCAACTGTTGTATGAAAGAGAATTTTAGTCATGGATAAAGTTTTTCAAAAAGTATTAATTTAAGTCACTGATCATTAGCCAAAAAGCTTTGATTTAATAAAATCTTCTAAATTTTAATATTGGTTATCGCAAAAACAAACCCAGTAAAAAGGAAAGTTATGATCAGAATTCATGTCTTTTTATTGACTTTCAGCAATCAAATCACAAATTTCTCAAAAATTTGAAATTACTAGTGGTTGTTTCTCCCGAAATTTGTGTTTGCAATTTTGATTCACTACGCTCATTGTTTCTACAGTTATTGCCAAATGAAAATAAAATAATACAAAAATAACTAATTGTAATTTATATTGTTTTTATCGGGAAATTGCCGAAATCATGAGAAAATGCAACTCGTATGCAATAATTAACTCAATTGGGCATTCCAGAATTTTCAGAAGTACACCACACTTCAATCAAATATAAATAATTAAAATATGCATTCTAAGGATAAGATAAGAAAGTTTCAAAATATTTATTACTCTCCTAAACTGGTGGACAAGAGTTAGTATTTTTTGTCATAAGGTTTCATTTATTTTATTTTTGAATATATTTTTAATTCATAGTTTTAGTCATTTAAACAACAAAATAATTACAAATATTACAAAGGTTTATAAAATGAAATCCTTTTGAGATTTGGAATATATAAGACAATTTACATTGTCGCAATGTGACTCTGAGCTACAGAATCGATGGAATGAAATAAAATACAGAATAAGAATTCAGAACCTTGCATTGGTAAGTAAGTTTCAATCTTAGTTTGTCGGGCAAAATTAAGTTCAGTATACTCTGATTTTTATAGGCATAAGAAACTCATGGATGTTTGCTTCCAATTTGACATAAATAAGTTTTTTTCCATCTTTTTCAATTAAAAATTATTATTTTATAAAAATCAGATAAATGATAAAGTTTTCCCTATTTAATTTTCAAACACCAGCAACCACGAGTGAGGAATTCAATTCAGATTTGAATAAAAATCTTTTCCATTAAAACCTTATGTTTATTGATAATAATTTTTAAGTTAGCCTATGGACATATCTAAGCACTAAATGATTATCTGGTGTGAGAATAATATATTATGCTATTGAATAATGATGCTCATTAACTAAATAGTTAGCCATATATTTTTAGGAATATTGCAAATTTCATGATATGTAGTAAGCAAAAATAACCCGTTTTTACGCCATTGTGGTTTCACAATCAAATTAGTTGACTTTAAAACATTAGAATACAAATGTTGTCATGAAATGCAAATTCTAGTGTCGTTGTAACATAATTGTCTTTCTTCCGATGAATAAATTATTTTCCTTAATCTATTTTCTAATAAAAAAACCCTCTAATCACATATATCGGCTTAATGAACTTTCGCTTCTCTGCTGAAAAGTAATTTTCGCAAGAGTATAATAATTTTTTCCATTTTATATACTTATTTTATTAGATAAATATGAAATCATTAATGGTTGATTCCTTCTTGAATCAAAGAGTTGAATAAAAACAGTTTTATAAAAAAAAGTGTTTGTTTAAGTGTAACAGAAATAAAGAAAAGTTACTCTGTAAGACATTTTATATATAATAATCCCATCTGGCGTGGGGGGAATAACTTTATTCTGAATTAAAGCGTCGTGTTGTTCATTAACTAAATGGTTAAGCGCCTATTTTTATGAGCTGTGCGCAACACATCACAGTTAAGAAGCAAGCACAAATCACCCACCATTGTGATTTCACAATCCAAAAAGTAGGCGTTGAATCATTCGTATGCAAATGCAGGGGTGAAATATAGGTCTTAGTTCTATAACAACATGCCGCGTGCTCGCCCGACAAATAAATTATTCTTCCTGTAGCTATCTTTCACCCATTGTTTTCTTTTTTTCCTTTGGATGATAATAAATTGCGTGCCACGCTGGCTCCCTCCTCCAGTACATATGTAGGGCTTGTATAATTGCAGTCTTTTTCTTTCTTAGTTTTATCCTAGCTTTATGACTTTTGGTAGTTTGGGAGAGTTCAGAGATTTGGCTCTGTTTTTTGCGGTAACTTAGTAACGGAAAGACCTGCTCTTTATATTATACATGTATATGTACATATTAACTTGTTTTCATGGGCTCAGTGGATGATAATAAAAAATGGAGCCACCCTCCCACTGTAGCTCATCGTCTGAGCTTAAGTGAAATGCGAAAGGAAAACTAAAAGTGCTACAAAATTTAATTGCCGGCAATTTCAGAGTGGATAAAATTGCGTTATACCAATTTGAAGATTATTTTCTCCCTCGTGTTACATATTCTCGAGGCAAGCAGTTAACCGTTTTATGCGCGTCTCACCCATTTGAAGCGAATGACGGAGTCGAGCAGGTTTTTATGTTGGCGCTAAAAGAGATATTAAAAAAAGCGTCAGCTGTGATAATACTGAAATATGATTAACTCATCTAGATTATAACTATAAATGCATTCCTCGTCACGATATCAACGACTGATACGTGAAACGAAGTGGTTGGGAACGAAAAATGTTAGCAAATGCAAATTATTTTTTCTGCGCATACCTATAAAAAATAACTTTAAGTTTAATAAGGTTTACCGATTAACTGTTTATCTTCTGTACTTCTGTGATAAAGTTGTTTTAAACGGTCGTAAGAGTATATTTAATGATTTGTTTACCTTAGGCATAGCTTTAAAAAATATTCGGTGTTTGGATTTTTTCACACTCTATTTGCAGAAGTTGCAAGCCTTTTTAATGTTACTCTTAAAAACCATACTAACAGTTACAAAAAACATAAATGTATATATACTTGTATACATGTGAAAATTTTGAAAATGAATATTTATGTTCTCGTTCTTCTTTTCTTATTGTTCCGTTGAGTAATTTTGGAGGGTTATGTAGTCATGCAGGAGACGGCTTTGTTATCTCTTAGCTGGAAAAAGCACGTGATTGTCTTCTATAGCCCTCGTATAACTTCAATGAAGGATAATGATCAAGCAACTCATATGATATCATATCCACTCGTTCTCATTTTCACGTCCTACGATAAAATAAACGACAAAAAATGTATTAACGGACACATATATATATTTATTCAGTGCTGTGTATATTATTCTTGTTCTCATTTGTACGATTCGAATGTTGTGCAGAAATTATCTTTATTTTGGATTATCTAATTTTATTCTTAAAGTTGATTTTCTTCTCATACCGATGAGATTTCGGATTTTTAAAATTAACTTTATTAAATGAGTAAAATAAAATAATTAGTAAATCAATTAGGGAAGAGTGGGGTGAAACGGATACTTTGATTTTGGCGTTATTAATTCTTCTTTCTAGTGGACAAATACTGAATTATTCTCCACTAGGGAAGAAAAAAAAGTTCATAGTTTCCATTTTGTTGTTGTTAAATTAACTTCGTTTGTGAAGGTTTATTTGTTTTATGATGTCACCTCTCTAATGTTAGTATGATTTTAAACTATCCTTACTTAAAAATCATTACACTTTTAAAGACCATTTTTAGTCCAGCTTATTATACGTTTACTGAGGATTTATACCCTATCAAAGAATAAGGATTTACTCCAATAATTGCGCTGTTCTATTTCGTTTCCTATGACCTCTGCACTCGGGGTAAAACCGCATACTTCTTGTGGGGTAAAACGGGATACTAGGGGAATCTACGGATACCCGACAGAAGAGAACTTTCTTAGGTTGTGAGATAGTTTGTGAGGGCCATTACTATTTGACCTTTGCGTCAAATGATCTGATGGAAAGCATTTCCAACAGTTAGAACAGAAAAAAAAAGAGAAAATGAAAAAAATGCTATTAAAGAAGAGAAAATTGTTTTGTGGTAACTCAAAAAGTAGAAAAAGAAAACATCAAAGCAAAACAATCAAAAACAGAAGAGTATGAAGAACCGATACTGCAAAGCCGTCTTATAAAAAGATCTAAATGAGTCCACTAAATATGCAGTGGAGCGGAGAATAAAGACAACTACGTTATGTGAATTATTACTATTCTTGCTTATTTATTACTATTCTTAACTAATTTTCTTTATTAATTAATTGTCAATTACGGTAACTATTGTTAAATCTTAAAACATTGTCATTATTCTTAAATCGTTAACTATTATAATTATTGATAAATCTTTTAAAAAATTGTCTTTATTCTTAAATTGTCAACTATTGTAATTATTGTTATATTTTAAAAAAATCGTCTCTTTTCTTAAATTGTCAACTATTATAACTATTGTTAAATCTTAGAAAATTGTTTTATTCTTAAATTGTCACATAAAATTAAAAATATGCTACTTTTCCACTGAAAATCTGGATCTCCTTAATTTCCCATAGAGTTAACATGTGTATCCCGTTTTACCCCACTAGTGGGGTAAAACGGGATACTTTGGCTTTTTCTACAAAAAAAAATTCATTAGCAAAAAAAGTAATAAAACTGTGACTTTTCCTGGAAGATATATTAAACTCTGATAAATAAAGAATAGTTTAGTAAAATTTGACAAGCTTTATGTGGAATAGTTTAACTCTAACAGGCTTTCAAACACTAGGTATCCCGTTTTACCCCACTTTCCCCTATACAGAACATAAACAAGCTACATGTTTGTTGAGACATGAAATTTTCGATGAAGATAAAATAACCTTAATTTACAGAATTATGAACATAATTCTGAAGATAACACAAATTTTCTCAAAAAAAGCATGTATGAGAATTAAAGTCAAAAGTTTTATTCGCTGTTTCTTTGATGTTTTAATCTTACTTAGATGAAAAAAAATAATTTATCTGTTCCTGAAAAAATTCAAGAATTCAGTTAAGATCCTTTTAGTTATAGCCTTTCAAAATCAAGCTTCGTCCCTCAACTCCTTAACTGGTTTGCCGTACACCGTACGTGCATCGGATTATCGCAATTTTGAACTTAAAAACTAAAACAAAGTAAGTCATTCACAAACGTCATAATTTGATACAAAAAATAAGTGGAATCCATAAACATTTGAACTCTCATTTAGGTTCTCAATTGAATTAAAATGACAACACATTCCTGGAATAGAATGTGTCATCTAATTGGATGGTTGAGAAAACAAACCAGTTAAGGGGTTAAAAGTGATTTTTTCTTGAATTCTAGATGTTGAAACAACAACTTTATTCACATTTTACAAATATGTTTTGTACAGGGAACGTAAGCATAGTCCAAAGCATCAAAGTTAAAAACAACAATTTAATAGAATTCCACGTATAATAACATATTTTAACGTTGAAACCATTATCCCAGCTAATCAGCTACTTCAGCATTAACCCTGATTGCAAGAATGCAACTTGAATCGCTGATCAAACAACTGAATAATTCTTTCGAGCCTATAAATATTCCCTAATAAATCTCTCCCTCTACTTTCTATTAGAAAGGTAGCAGCCATTTTCAAATAGAACGCTTTACTATCTTAGAGTTTAATTTCAAAAACTTTTTCCACGAATGGAAAAATTTTTGGTTTTTTTTTTATTTAATAGCTTCCCGACTAACAGCTTTATATGACATCATAATTAAAATCCTCTTCAATGTAACGTGGCATTTAAATGACGTCGCTTCACTTCGCTTCTGAAAAAGTATTTAAATAAAAAAAATATCGTTCTGGCCTCACGCGTTTATAATTATTAGTCGTAATTAAATACTTCTCTTGCGAAAGAAAAAAATATTTTCAAGTGAAAATAAATTCTTACCCACTTTATCTCTTCTTTCCCGTGCTTAAAGAGTTCTAAGAATTTTCTCAGCAAGGAGTTAAAGTGATTCTTATCAGGCAAAAAAAATTATTTTCAATCTTCAAGGTTTGTATAAGAATTTTTTAAATCATCAAAATGATAGAGTTTGACGAAATTTGAAAAAGGCAACCTTAAACTTTCAGGACATTTGTTCTTCAAGTGGCAAGCATTATTTCGAATTACAAAAATTTTCGTCATCTTTTAGAATTTTGTTTCTACTGAAGTGAAACAATTTTTAAATAATGTGATTCCAAATAAAGCTAAACGAAAAACATATTATCTTGTATTGATTGATTTAAAGATTTATTTATTATCAAAGTGACGTTCTGTAATCAGATGAAGGAATTTTTTTACGTTACAATTTAAATGAAGAAATTGAAAAAAATCATATGGTTAACTGAATAGCTTCAGATACTCGATTCATTTGTATCTAACTCTTGATAAACGTAGCAACTAATGGTAATACATTTACATCTAAATTCCTTTTAACTTTTTAAATCCTCTAATTATAACGTAGTTTTATTATATACATGTATAAACAATATATGGATGGAATTTGGAAATCTGCTGTTTTTCGTAAATTTCATAGAATTTGGAGATTCAAATATAGAACAGTCTGCACTTGTTTTAAATTTAATTCATATAGTTTTTTCCTCACTTTCATAGGCCGCAATGGCCTAGCGGTAGGATCTCGTCTCTGGGACCGGAGGGTCTCAGGTTCGGCTATGGTGTGGCGTGGAAGTTTGGAGAGGGGGGTGCCAGCTCAGGTGTCGTCCTCGTCATCTGACCACGGTTCAAAATTACGAGGTCCGTCCCAAAATAGCCTTCGTGTTGCTACAAAACGAACGTTAATGTATAACTAAATCTTCTCTTTCATAATATTGATAACCTGTCTGATAATTATTTCAGCCACAATGGCAATTTCTTATACAATTGGCAAGTGAGAGTCATGTCATATTCTACATTTATTCTACAGAATTTTAATTTTCATATAATACAAATAAACATATCATACAAAAATTAACTCGAATTTAAAACATCAGTCCCGATTTTACTTAGTTAATAATCATCTAGAACAAATTGAAATACACACTTTATATTAAAGAACGCAATTTCACAGAAAATTCTGATTTAACTTCCTCTGCACACCATTATACGCATGTTCGAAAATGCGACCTCTGTAAACATTTGTTAAAATCTCGAAAAGACTATTGTCAGCACAATATACAATAGTGCGCTATTTCTGGAATTTAAGTAAGCAAAAATTTACGATTATATTAATCATTTCATTTTTTAAATAGAAATAACTTATCTATTTAGATCAGGGCTTATAAAATTGTCAGTCGCTACCTCAAGTGGGGCAATGTATCGCAATAAATGGTTCACAAAAACTTTCACAGCGTCTACTGTCAGATTCTTCAATACTGTTACAAAAGTCTTTCCGTGGGTGTATGGTGTAAACAGTCCAACACGCAGGATAATGGAGAATGAAGGTTTATTCACAAATATGCAGGAAAGCACGTAGCAGAGGTACAGGAAACAATAGTTCTTGCACAGATTAGCAACTTAACAGAAAACAATTCACAGATAATAACAGTTCAGCACTTTGATATTTAGCAACACAAACAGTCAGAAAATAACTAATAACAACAATAACAGTACTTTCAATAGCGCTGAGCTCACCAGCTTCCTAGCTCGCAGTGTAGACGAAACTCTAAAGTCGTTCCAACGGGTCAACACTACTCCCTCTGATCCAAACGCGGTCCTTATATACTCTCTCCGACAGGCCGTGACGTCACATGGAGTTTTCTCGTATATTCAAGCGTATTACGTTTCCTAATAGAGATATCGAGAAAAGGGTCGCATTTTCCGGAATCATCTATTTGTCGCCAAGGTCGCCAAAATTGTCGCCAAGTCACCCAAAATGGTCGCCAAGGTAAGGGATTCCGGAAAGGCCAATGCCCGTCGCTCCATACTTACCCCCTTAAAATTCCCTTCCCAACTATAGGACTAGCGAGGCAGGAAAGCGACATTACATCTTTGCAACAATATACAGGATGATTCAAAACATTTATTCAATAATTTCCAAGGGGTCAAAGATACAAAGCCAAGCAATAAAAGCATAAGAACATGGGGTCGCTAACGAAACATGCAGGGGTAGCTGTGACAGTGAAGTAGCGAAAAGAATAGGACACCCGATTTTGTATAACAACAAAATACGACAAATACCTGTCGGAACGTAACTTCGGGAACATATCCAAGGATAACCGACAGGCTCTTCCGTCAAGCTGTGTGGACTACAGGTACGGGGCGAGCAAACAATCTCCCGAAATGTCAACCTAAATCGTGACGCTGAAGTGTTATTCCGCACCGTATTGCCTTGTTGATCGTAGATATTCGAACGTCTTCAGGTGCCAGATATGCGCAATGATCACACCGTCCTTTGAAAATATTGTTTCATAAGTGAAAAAAAAGATAAACCCAGTTGGAAAATCAGCATGCCTTACCTTCAGTCGTTTCTCTGTCAGTGACCCCTATAGCAATGATACTTAGAGTTTGCTTTCTCGTATTCGTATGTTATTACTGCTTGGTTTCGCACTTCTGATCTTCTCGTTGATTATTGAACGATTGCTCTGCATATGTACAAGCAGATAACAAAGTTATTTAAACTTAAGGCATTTAAATTACAGTTTTTGAATAACTATCATATGTTGCTTGATACACATTTATCGTGAGATAACGTTTCATTTTTAATTTCCTCTAGAATTTCTGGTTTGAGATAGGACTTAATGAATGTAAATAATGAAATTGAAAATTTTTACCCTAAATTAGAGAGTGATTGGAAAAGTTTTAAAAAACTCTGATCTAAATAAGTTCTTCAGATAAAGCTTTTATAGACAATAAAGTTTCATGTTCAATTTTCATGCATGGTCAATACAACCATTTGTACAAGATCTAAATGTCATCAGAATATACTTCGTAAAAAAATTTTCGGGAGATTTTAAGAATGCAATTCAAAAGGCATTTGTTAATTTTGGAAAATTTTATTTTCGCTGTTATTAAATTTTCCGTGAATTACTTCGAATAGGCAGATAATCATGGATATAGAATAAAAATGTAAAATAGAAATAAGGTTTAATTCATTTCCCCCTCGTTTTCTAACTGAAACTCAGGAGAAAGGTCAGAGAGAGCTCCATCTCTTATTTCTCCGAAGAATAACCCAAATATAAGGGCATGCCATAAATGGCAATACTCCTACAAAGGGCATTCTACAGACACATCCTGCATTCTACAGACATATTTCTGACAAAATCTTGGACACTTGAGCACGACTCTGTGCAATAAATAAGGTCCGTCCCAATTCAATGGACCTATAATTACAAACGGGGAAAAAGTAGCTAGAAAAACAAGATTTGTTTGTTATTCTGCTTTCTGTCCCATGCGTGGCCAATTAAGTTGTACTGAGTCAGCTCTTGTTGTGACACAAATATTTCTTTTCAACTTTTCTCTCTACAGAATATGGCAGAGAAAAGGAGAATTGTGCTTATTTTTTAAAAAGCGCTTAAAATTCAAAGAAACTCCTATGTTTGCTTTCATTTCTTGGATATGGGTTATTATGACAATTAATTTTTAAGAAATCCCTTTATTCTATATTGCTTTTCTTTTTAATAATGAACGCTTATCATATTTCTATTCTAATAATAACTCATTTTAAGCAATTTATTTTAATGCATCCGATAAATTATTTTGATAAATTGGGCTTTTTTCTGATTTATAAAAGAGTACAAAACATGAAAATGTTATCACACAAATAATTTGCTTTTTTCTGTGGAATAGCAGGGAATTTGGCATAAATAATTTATAATTTATAATTATATTGAAGAAATCATTATTGAAAAAACATTTGCAAGGTTTTTCGTGTTATTTTAAACATGACAATGTTCGTAACATTAGTTTACTTCGTCAACATCATTAGAAAACTGCAAAAGAACTAAAGGACAAAAATAACATTTCACAAAAAACTTAAAATAAAATAATTAATGAAAGCATTTCTTAAAAGTGAAAAAATCCATAGTATTTTGTTCATTTTTCCGAAACTGAGTTTAAATTAGTTGCAATAAAAACAAGCATATACACTAAATGATATTTGAATATTTCAACTGAAATTTATAATGAACTCTCATTTCACCAAAATTATTCCGTAGTATAAATTATATTTCATTTATCAAATTCTTCTAAAAGCTTTGAAATTTTGCTTACTGAATTATACAGGGTGTACACAAATGAAGTATTTATATTAAGTTAAGTGCAGCTCCAAATAATAAAATTATTTCAGAGGAAGATTTCTACTATTACTATAATATTATTCTTTGTAGGAAATTAATCAGGAAATTTCTCTTCTTGTGATTTTGATACGATATGATCGATTATTAAACACTAAGTACTGTTTCATGTCTTTTAACTAAATATTAAATTTGTCTTACTTGTGGCAATTAATATGTACAGGGTGTACACAAATGAAGTGACTCATTTCAAAAATTAATTTTAAAAAATAAAAATGTTGGAACTATGGTTTTTTTTAAAATGAGAGCGCATCTCAAAAAGTTTTTTTCAGATAGGTAACATGCCATTTCGGTGGTCTAAGGAGTCGTAAATCACTGAAAATCAAAAATTTGCTTAGAGCCATTATCTGAGAAAATATTAAAACTGGAAGAAAAATAAAAGCATGTATTTGTAGGGAATTTTGCGCTCTTTAAATTGTTCATTCCCACATAGTGTGAAAATTGAAGAGTTTTTGTGATATTCAAGAGAAACTAAGAAAAGAAACCGGAAAACACGCATCGGCTTCTGCTGATCGGTAGCCATTGCGTATGGAATTTTCTCGCAGTAAAAAATTTAGAACGGCGTAACGCCGCGTTACCTATCTGGAAAAAAAACTTTTTGAGACGCGCTCTTATTTTTAAAAAACGTAGTTCTAACATTTTTAGGTTTTTTTTATTGATTTTTGAAATGTGTCACGCCATTTGTGTACACCCTGTGTATGATTAATGATTTACTAAAATATCCTTTGCAACAACGGATGGAAGTACAAGTTCGTAGTCAGATACACAAGGTACAAATTTTCCCATGTGTTAAAATGAAATAAAATTAATAATAAATGAATAAAGCTTTAGAAGGTTTCTTTCCATTACTATGGACATCAATTGTTTAAATATCACTATAATAGCGACGAATTTAAAACAATGTCTGTAAACGTGCGTTTTTTACAATATTAATATCAGCAAAAGAAAAGTAGTTTGCAGGAACAGGTTTAAGTGGTGATGACTCAGTAAATTCGTTTTTACTACTGTTTTAGATTTAGTACGCAAAAGCCAGTGATAATGCATTATGTGCCACAACCCTCACCTTTTTCACGTGAATGAGTAGTATCAATCAATAGATAACATCAATATAAGAACAAAATTCGTAAACGTGTATTTTTTACAGTATTATTATAGCCAAAAGAAAAGTAGCTCACAGGAACAAGCTTTAAAGAAAATGTTTCTGTAAAAGTGTTTTTCTTACTGTATTAGAGTTAACACAAAAAACCCAACCACGACATATTACGTGGCATAGCTTTCAAGAAAACTTTTCGCTTAGTTCAGGACTGGGGAACCTGCGGCCTTCTTTTGTTTCTTATGCGACCTTACCAGATATTTACAATTTCCATAGAAATAATATAACTGCCTGTAATATAATAATAATTACAGAACAATAAACCTTAAGATTCTGCTCGTGCAGCTTTTTGTCCAACTGCCGAGATTTAATGAAGCATTCAGTGCAAAAAAGATTCCCTATCCCTAGCTTAGTCATATAACGTAGTCGAAAAAAAGCCTGTTCTACTCGTATTGACTGAAAGTCTACTGCATTATAGCGCAGTTAAATTAGAATATTGAATTGTAGTGCAGTTAAAATGGAATATCATCTGACATTCCATTGTAAACGACATCGGTTAACTGGAAATCATTAATCTAAAATGCACTAAATAATTTCACCTTCGTTAAGTAGGTTTCGTTTCACTATTTGTAGGGCGTTAAGATGAAGCGCATGGACTGCTATACAGCGAGTGTTGCTGGTGGCTCTAAGTCGATTAAATCACTGTGGTAGTGAATGCCTTTGCTAATCTTTCGTCAATTTTTGTTCATGAATGGGTGAGTGGTGTGAACAGTGTGAAATTAGGGAAGATGGAATATTCCAACTTGCAAACAATAACAAGGACGGGCTTGAAGAACATCCAAGTGAAGTAGTTATGCTCAAATGACTAATAAGGATGGACCAACAGCCGGAAAGTATCGATCAACAAAGAAGCGACTTAACATTACAAACGAAGAAAAAACGATTCTGTCTTCACAGCATTCGTCATACCTTAATTTGTCTTACATTTCAATGCAGTTTTGCTTTTTAAAAGAACATGCCTAAGTGATTAGTATGCCGTCAATGTAATTTCTCTTTTTAACATGAAATTGTGCATAGAATTCAGTGAAAGATATTAAGTACTACATGGTAGAGGGATTTTTTATGCAAGTGTTCCTTATTTATCATTCCGTATTATCTGACATCTTCATATATCCGATAGTGACATTCCCATTTATATCGGATAACTAATATTCCGCTGTAAGTGAATTTTTGGTAAAAATTTTAATAATGCCCCCCTAAAAAAAGAAACGAGGTGATTCGGATTCTACTTAGCGGTAAGTATAAACCCATAAAAATATGCATTTGCTTGTAAATGCAGCAATTAATCAGAACATTGTGCTACTCACAAGGATACTCGATATGTATAGTACATTTGTTATGTACTAAATAGCTTGTCTATGATAGCTTTGTTTATATTTATGTTATGAGACGCAATTACAGACATACTTCAGTATTATTTTAGTAATCGAATCAAATAAAATGAGTAGTGTAAATTAATTTGGTTCCATTTTCAGTTAGAATAATCAATGTAAAACAATAAAAGAGTTTAGTTTTCATTTTCTGGAATTAAAATGTGAATGGCTTCTGGATACAGAATGTGCTAAATGAAGTAAAAGAATCTCGTATTTTCAAGAACCTGATGAATCAAGGAAATTATTCTCGTTTTTTAATTATAATTACCGATAAAAAACAATTAATGGTTTCTTTTTCGTGAAGAAAAAAACAAAAATAAGCATGCTATAGCAGGAATATAAAGGATTCATAGAGTAGAAAATTGTACAGAAATGTCAGAATTATGAAAATGCAATGCTATTTTTAAAATGCATATAAAAGACGATTAGTTTCTTAATCAGACTGTTAAAATTATTTTTGAATTTAAATAACGCGATGCAAATTTTCTGATTTTATTTTTGCTATTTATGATTTCCTTCCAGTGTTGTTTCCCTTTCGACAGAAATATTTTTAGAATTATATTGTAGAAATCTTTATCAATGCAAATAAATATATTACAAGAGAAATTATGTCTTTTCTGAAAAACATTAATCTTATTTATACAACACTAACTCAGTTATTGAATTAGTTAGCACCGTTGCTCTTTTTCAATTTCCTATATTTAAATTTTGTGTCTTTTTAATGATAGCTGCATGGTACATGATTGCAAAAAAATATCGGCTTTTGTCATTCGTAGACAGTTATGAAAGGCCAAATATAATTTCATACAACATTTCGTTTGTCACCTCTAACTTCAAATGTTATGCTAGAAAGTTATTTCCATGGGAGCAATACATGATACCAAGTCTTATATATTCCATAAAACGGAAGTTAAGCTTACGGCACAGAAAGCAGTTAGTTATATTTCAAAGAAATAAATCTCTGTTATATTAATGATATTTTCCTAAGCATAGTGAATTTAGATTTATCAGATTTGAATCATTTCCTAAGTATATATCCGGATTCTGAACTGAATAGGCCATCACCATTTTCTGTTTTAAATACGAGTGCTCACATCCCTTAAAGGAAATTGCGAGATTAGTAAATGGAATTTGATGCTTAAGTCGTTAGTTATGCGGTAGGCGATGGAAAAGGCCAGGATAGATCCTAGCTACTCATCCCAAAATGCATATAATACATGGCTGAGTATTAATCACCTCATGCAACAGCTTTCGTCTTGTATTAAGGCAAGATTCAGAGAATCTACGATATCTATGCAAACATGAAAGGTAACCAATAGCTATAACTCATCATTCAAGAAGGCACTTTATCTATCGTTGAATAAATAATAGGAATGATGGTGCATTAAATTTTCATGTGAAACTAATTAAATTATTGATCGTCTTTTGAAGGATTATGATGCTTTCCTAAATTAGATTATTTTGAATAATCCGTTAAGTTTTAATAAATCATCATCAACAGATGTTATGTTTTATAGTGAGATATAAAAATATTTGTAAGGAATTCAGGGAAACGGTAGTATTGGAGTCCGAGTTTAAATGATATTTAGCCCAACGTTTCAGGAAAATTTATATAACACTTTAAGCTTAGTTTCGTCTTGTATTAAGATAAAAAATTTATACAAAATACCTAGGCATATTTCTCAATTATTACTGTCGTGTGGTATCCTTTTGATTTAATAAATAACCTGAACAGCTACTAAAAAATTGTGCATATGATGTTACATCAGCAATATTTTAAGACACCCTAAAACATTTGATGAGCCAATAAAATGATTATAAGACTTTTATAAAAACTATTTGATAAAAAATTTAAAATTTATATATTAAACAACTAGCTGCAAAATTAAAGACCTTGAAAAGTAAATCTGCAATTATTTGTAGATTTTTAAATAAAATTGCACAAATTCTCTGCAATGAAAAAAAATGATTTTATACTACACAAAAGGTACCATAAAATGGTTTGAATAATTAAATATATGTAAAGACTAATAATCGTGAAAAGATAACAGTAAGTTTTTTAAGTCAAAATCTTTTGATTAATATAGCAAAGCTCGGTATTTAAAGTTCTTTCCTTAAAAGAAGTTACTTTCTTTATGTGCAGTCAAAAACTAGTCTCCATCCACTATTTTGTTCTCAGTTTTAAAATAAGCTCTCAGAAAGATTCCTCACTAAAACTCTCTTTTAAATAACTCGCGGACTTGTAAAATAAAGCAAAATCTTGAATCCTACTTCTAATCTCAAGAGAAAAAGACGTAGACAAATTTGATTCTGCTCATTTCGAAGAGCTGCATCGTTTTCAAACTACTTCAGTCACATTCGCAATCCTCCCAAAATGCTGTTTCCCTAATATTTCTGGGTGGCGGTCTAAGGCAAACTTTGGACTCATCTGGATGCTAAAAATATTTTTAAGTTTTCTTAGGATGCTATGAAACTGCTCTTTGTAGTAACAGAGATTCTTTTGGTAATTTAAAGATGAATATGAAATTCCATTCCATGATACGTAGATAAAATATTAACCATTCAAAAATATTACATGTCAAAGCGTAGAGTTTTACACTTTACTTTCGATTCAATGAAGATAATTTATAGAACACTGAATCAGATTCAGCGAAAGGAAATAAAATTTCGGTCAATTTTATCATTTAAGAACATTAAATAACATTTCATGTTTTATAATATTGATTAAATTACAGATCTTATTGGAGAATTATATTTCATGACGAAAATATTTTAATGTTGCTCATAATAATTATTATTTGTAATTATTTTAGCAATAAACCTTAAAATTCAAAAACTTTCTTCCTTCGTGAGTTTATGAATTTTTATAATATTAAAAGGCTATCATATAACCAGAAGTATTCTCATTAACTTTTTTTGCATCTTTTATCCCTATGTTCTTTTACCTATTTTATCCATACGTTTGTATTACTTTTCTCTTCATTTCCTTAATTAATTCAAATGAACTTTTGTAACTAGATATGTAAGTAATTTTACTATTTTGTGGTACATTTTCGGAAAATTTTCTTATTTATTTCTTAAATCCTTTCAACAAACGGTCCGATAGTAATATTATTACTTGGATTTATTACTTTATTCCCTCTACCACCTGGATGCCCCACGAGTACGTGTATGAGAAGTTGTCGTATAAGAAAGCGGGTTGTCGCTCCTGGACATGAGTACATAAATGGTGATACGGCGCATAGGGCCCATCTCCGAAAAGAATCGTACCCCCCGTAAAAAGGGAATCGTCGCATGAGCCGCTCGTAATGGGGGCTGTTTAGCGGTCGACTTCAACACCTTGTTTTCTGTCTCGGCGGCCGGTCTTTCAACGTTGATCCGGATGCTACAGCAAGGCGGGGGTGTTTCATTGTGATTACTTTATTCCCTCTGCAATCTATATTAATCATAAATATTATTTAGGTTTTTTAATAAATAAACCAAATTTTTATTTAAACAGAAAAGTTACCACTTCACTGGTATGCCAACGAAATACATTAGAAGCAAGAAAATAGTAAATCCTAATTAATTCTGCCGTTCTTCTTGGAAAACATTTTAAATTCTAAGCCTGTACCTACAATAATTTAATAACTCCGAGAAAGTAAATTATTAAATTAATCCGCCATAATTTAATGTTATAAATAAAATGTTTAGAATTGATTAAATAAATTGATTAAATGTTTTGTAGGCTGCCAATTAAATATTTTTATGCTATAATTAACACGAGAAGTTTTAAAACTAATTACCTGACTTTTGACTTTTTCTCAGTTAACTTGCGACTCAAAGTACTAGTCGATTTTCTGGTTCAAAGACAAATCATAACACAAAATTCTTTTTAAGATACGAAGTTTTTTCATCATGATTAATTAAGTTAAAGATGTGCAGTTAAAAAAATGCGCTGTATATATTTATATGTCGAAACAGAAACTTCAAATTATTGCAACTAAATAGTTTTTCGTTTTAAATACGTACAAATAATTTTGGCATAAAATTTCTTTTCGTTGTTAGAGAAGTCCTAGATCAACTGCAAAATACAAAAAAAGGGTTTTGAAAAAGTAAATTATTTTATTAGCCATATTTTATAGGTACTTTCTAATGCAATAGAAACTTGTAATTTAACAAACGATATGACTCTCTGAAATGCTGTATTTTATTTTAT
>BGPR01000165.1:0-90249 GCA_013235015.1 Araneus ventricosus | reverse complement strand
ACAAATGTTTTGGGAGTATATATTTTTATTCATATAACAATCTTCTTCCGAGACTTTTGTTTAAAATGATCCCCCATTGATTATTTTTAGAACTTTCATGTTAACATTTTGCCGAAATATTTCACTAAAACATCTTAATAATCTATGTAAGTTCTTGGTTCATGCCCAACACATAACAGAAATATCACTTGTGCTCATTTCCACAAATCTAGTCATTTATCAACTAACTATAATTTTTCAGTTTAACTTAACTGCCTGAAAGGAAATCAAAAATACTCCATGAAAATTTCCGGGAAAAAGCTGTGTAGTTTTGGTGCCAAGACACCAAATGACTCTGGAATGCTTTTACTATTGGCATTGAACTAGTTGAAGAAAGCATCATGAACGACTTCACATAAGAATGTAAAAGTCAAACGATAGCATTAATATCACTGCCAAATCAGTAAGTTTTATTTTTCCAACAAAACATTATTTTGCATTCTTTTATTTTGAAGCAATCATTGACTGTTATTTATAAACTTTTACACAAAATCTGAGCTATCAGAGAAGCAATTTGGCTTCAAGATACATCATAGTATAGACAAAGAACCATAATTTGAAAATTATGCATCCGAGATATCTTTCAATATTCTGATTACCGCAGAAAAACGTATTTGGCAAAGACTCCAAAGTGTTGTGGCAGCTTCTTTAAATATGGGGGATAGGACATCCATTTCCAATTCATAACAGAATCACCATGAAAATTTATATCAGGCTTCAAACAATTGCACAAAGCATCTCATTCGTTAAGGTTTATTTAGATATCTTTTGGTGGCATGCCAAAAGAGAGGAACTTCGGAAAAGGCAATCTGTAACGAGGATGTAAAATTAGAAAAAAATTCTACTGCCAGCCATACATTTAGTCTTCAGTGAAACAGAAATTAGTGAAAAGATAATTTTATTAACAGTAGCTTACATTAGGTTGAAAGTATTAGATGTTTAGTCCACTTTTTCTCTCTTTTTAATATATCAATGTATCTGAATCTTCAGCTGTCATTTGATTATACAGGCTGTCCGAGAATTGTTGGACACATTACAAAAGTTTGCAAAAAAATAACTAGGAATATTAGCGTTGTCCCGATGTTTCGTATTACTAACACGGCTCCTAAAGTTTTGTTTCAAGGCATTGTTTATTCCCAGAATCTAATATGATGGTGCTTGGTGTGGTCTGATGTCTAATTTGTAATTCAATCAGTTCAAAAATTCGATCGTGCCATCCGAACTTCAGAAGTTGGTCCCTTGGATTTTTTCATGTGGGATCTTGTGAAAGATTGCATGTTTTAGATGCTTTACGCTAATATGCAGAAAATGAAGCATCGCATCTTAGCTGCTATTCATTCAATAGCTCCTCAGAAGCTTGCAACCACAGGCATAATCGAGTATCGCTTGGACATACAACACGCAACCAAGGGATATCACATTGATATTTATTTTAACTTTTATAGTTTTATATTAAGTTAGTAAAGATATTTTGTTTCTATAAGTTATATTTTATATAATTCTGTAATGTGTCTAATAATTCTTCGACACCCTGTATTTTAAGTTGCGTATCAGCGAGATTTCGCGTTGCTATGATTGATTCTCTACAGATCGATATTTATTAACTTTTGTAATTCTACAATAAGTTAGTAAAGAAATTTTGTTTCAATATGTTCTAGTTTTTATTTTATATATTTTTGTAATGTGCCTAATAATTCTCGGATAACCTGTATTTACATAGCGTAAAAAAGAGATCCTATTAATGAAAGATATAGCTGGATTTTGTTTAGTATTGCTGCTGTAATTTTTGATAATATCATTACATTTGTCGAAAACATCTAATTCCACTTCCGAATGATTTCTGACGTCTATGTTTGACATTTCATATCATAGCATGAAAATATAGATGATTAGGTATTTTAAAGAAATCACAATAGATTTGGATAAAAACACATATTGTAGTAAAAAATCTGTATTCTCATTTTCTGTAGCAAACTCAATTTTCTGTGATGAAATGATTCTGAATGTTAGACGCTTCTGTTTCCATGTGCTAGCTGTTCAAAGCACAAATGAAGAATACAATTTTCTAAAGCGGTGGATTTTAAAAGTTACCTTCTTCATAAAATCAGACAGTTTTATTTGTTACTGTGATCGCAAGTTTTCAAAACAAAACCCCTTAGAGTTCTGAAAACTGTAATGAGTTTCTTAATTCTTATTTCTGAAATTATGCTAATTATACCACTAGAAATTTCCAGGGAGTATATGGCTAGCATATCCATTTTACAACTGTACCAGCTACAGCTTATTTTTGAGTAATAAGAAAGTGCGATAAAATTTGTCAATTAAAATTGGTTGAATTGAGGATGATTTCGCAATGAATTCCTTGAGTTTTCAAGCAACAAAGTTATTGACTCGTTTCTGAACAATATATTACAGACACATCAACATGACAAAAGCAACATCTCATTCTAGACGAAAATCATTGAATGAAAATAGTACCCATATTCATTTGTTAATATTTTTTTTATAAAATTCACATCATCGACCCTTTTTTTTTTTATTATTTTTTTGAATAAATTCCTCTCTGTAAGCAGCAGCTTTATTCAGGGAACACATGAAATTCACCGACAGACTTTTGGGGGAAAATAGTGCACATCAAGTCGAACAAAAAATGCAATGGAATATGGAGGCGCGAATGACGTTGAGTTGGTGAAAATCCAGAAAATGCGTCTTTAAAGTTGTGACGTAGTTAGGAGTCATCAGACCATACCCCTTCTTCTTCTGGGGTCACCTGATATAACTCGTTTATGAGACACCAGTACAGACACCGAAAGATCTGATAGTGAGGATCACGACCGCTGCAACAGAAATCCAGTCCTTTCTACGTCATTGTTCCCTATGCAATGACGTCCACAGGGGCTTCTTTGAACAATTATTATAATAATTTCGTTTTTTCTGTGTATTACAGGCTGTGTTGTACCTATGTTGTCCAATGAATGTTTTCTATACTGATTTTTTTCGTTTTGTTTCTTCCCTGCCATACTTTGTAAACGCATTTTTGCGTTTTTTACCTTCTCAGTGTCATTTGCGATCCCATGTTTCATTGCATTTTTCGTTCATCGAGATGTGTGATAAAATAGATCCAAGTTTGTCGGTGGATATCATATGCATCTTGTAGGAATATCAGATCCTCTATTGTTGAATTTTATATATTAGAGGAACTGATTTCGCTGATTGTAATCATTTTTGTCTCTATCGCAGATTTTTTCCACTACTTGAAATGTTTTTATTCATTTAGAAGAATGATTTTGAGCTATGACAACATACTGCAGATAATTGTGAGTCTCTCAAACTAAGTTCCCATTCATTACACGGATTTATTACATTCTGCTCTATGTCTCAGTACTATCAACTGTAACTTGCATTGTTTTTGTGAATATTCAAAGAATTGTATCATCAGGAGTCAAGAGTATTTGAATAACTTATAATCTCTGAAACACATTTGAGAAAGTTATGTTGGGAATGAGTTATGTGTAATTTAGAACAGTGGTTAAGAACTAAAGCAAAAAATACGTTTATAAAATACGATTATACTTGTAAGGTTCTAACAAAATCATGTTCAACGTAAGATTAATCCTTTTCCTTTGCTTTTTCCATGATATAGGAGCAACCTGAAGATCATGAGGAATGCTATTTTCTTTCATCGTAAGAAATGTCCATAATAACAAAGAAATATCGTTGTGCTCTCAAGAATTCCTCTTACTTATTTCAATAGGTGATTAATATCTTCGTACATTCAACGAAATAAGAAAAGTCTATTCCTTTGCATGTAAGTTTAGGATTGTGTTTCCTTTGAATGTTGGTTCAGGTTTATAGCCTAGGTTTCGGTTTGTTTCTTCTAAGTAGATCTTTACTGGTTAACTTTTTAAAAATCAGAATAGCGAGATCGAGATATATGTTAATTTAAATGTCTAGTATTCCTGTTTTACATGTGGAAATTCGCATTTACTATAGCAACATATATAACACTTTAATAGAAATTATTTTATAGGTGTTTAAATTTGTAATTATATATGCAGGTTATTCAAAAAAAACGTAATTAAAATTTAAAAGAAAGTGGGAGGATCAGAATAAAGAGATTTTATAATGTAATGCTTGAATAAGGACACTATTATCAGAATCAGGAATCAGGTTCAACCTGTTTTTAAACGAAAATGGCCGATATTTTTAGAGAATATTTTATCACTATCACTCTTATAAATGTTATACCTGCCTGACTAAAATGAATCATAGATCTTTCTTATTGATTTATCTACCTGAAACTCGCAAAGTTTGTATTTTTCGTAGGAAACGTTAAATTACATCAATCTATTCATAAAAAAATACTAACTAATTTCTAGATATATGATAAGCGTTACTATGAATTCTACATATATATTTCTATCAGTAATGCTAAAATATGTTGAATGCATATAAATTACTACATTTATATTTCTACCAATAATGCTAAAATATGTTCAATGCAAATAAATTATATAAGATCCGATGTATTTTTATCCTCAGTATAAAATTTCAGTTCGTAATTATATATTACCAAATTAATTTCTTATAAAATATTCATAACTCCGAAAACAATTTCAATTATTCCCATCCTTAACTACTTCTATGTTATTATTATTAAGTAATCTAAGTTTCTATGTAATTATTATCAAGTAATTAAAGTTTCTATATAATTATTTTTACAAAATTTTGTTATTTTTTTATACAGAATAGGAAAAGTTAAGGTTCTGATATCACAGTAATGAATTCATATATAATATTCAAATAACTTCAACAATCAATAGAAACAAGGTATAATGCAACTTAGTGTATATCCATCAAAGTGATAGAATGCTCCATAAAATTATTTGACGAAATTAAACAGAATGATGAAGAATCGTTGCGTTATGCTTCATTTCCTAAGATGTTTAACTTGCCTTGAAAAAACAATGTATAATTTTCCAAACATTACATAAATAATTTCTGAAATGTGTTCGAATGGATTGATTAAGTTCCGTATCATAAACTCATGTGTTACAATACAAGAAAAAGGTATATTTCGTTTGAACCAATGAAAGACATTTGCTTCCTTAATGGTCTCTATAAATTAGTAGACGGCTTTCACTCTAAGAATATTTAATTGGATTTAAAATCGAGCATTGTCGTTCTATTTCTGATATCCTTTGGTAAAACAATCTTTAAATTCGCATTAAAGTTAGCTTCAACGGTTTTAGTCATGAATTTTAGTCTGAACTTAGAAAATTCCAGTCTCGTGTAAATTTGAAATCTTATAAATTAATTTTTGCCACACTCAGAGGTAAAAACTACGCATCAAATGAAAAAAATAAATTAATCAGAAATTTTGACTAGTAAATCACTAAGTCAATATGAATTAAAATGACGAAATTCAATTAACCATTAAAGTGAAAAAAGGTACAAGCAGTACTCAACATTCGCTATCCACAATGTTTCGCTCACCTGAAAATCTACAGGCAGGGTAAACACTTTATTAAGTTTTACTCTCATGTATTCTTATCGGTATACGATAGCTGCCAACGTAAGACCGTATTGCAGTACATTATCCATCAATAGTATGGAGTTTGGTTCATACTGTTGTATTAGTTAATCAACATGTTATGGATTCTTCAAGAATCAAGTTTATTTTCTTGAAAATTAAATTATTAATTTTTATAATCATGTAAAATAATTTCGTTCAAGAATCTCATGTTTACAAAGAAAATACGTTTAATAAAACGTATTTTCTTCAATAGACTATACGTAATATTGAAGAGAAAAATTTACAGTAGAAAGCCATTTTTACATGGAATACCTCTTTAATTAAAAATAGTTTGTTAAATATACATATATTTATAAATATTTCAAAATATAAGGTAAAAGTTAATTAAGTTGCATGAGAGCTAATCTGACTCTGAACTATTTTAAAGATGATATTTATAAGTTATCATTTCTATGAAAGGATTTGCTCTGGCATTACATATCCTTCAGAGAAAAAATAATTTTACAAAATCCATACGGGTATTCTTAACTGCGACTGATAATAAATTGCATGTATACCATCTGCATAGATTTACAAACACCACATTAATTCTAGTTATTTGAGTTAAAAGCTGAATTTAATTCTATTAACGAAATTTTAAAGAAGCTTTAACGTAGTTGGTAATCGTTAACGTCAACTTCAGTCAGCATTTTCAAATGTCAAAATTTTCTTAAAATGAAATTTTCCACCATACTTTATTTGCTCTTTTTGAAATTCTTAACTACTTTTTCTGATCAGAAAGAAAGGTTACCGACTAAATCAATAGCTGGGAGCATAGTTACGGTTTACAGGCTCAGCTTGTAAGAGTCTGCTTCCTTTACCACTCGAATCACTTTGCAATAAGTCTTTTTTTTTTCGCCTGAGATGAATTCGATGAGTCAGTTCGCCGGATTAAATAAAGAAACCAAGCAAGACCGTAGAAGTCATTTTAAAAGCATGGGGACAAGAGTGGTTTCTGGTGCGTTACTTTGATCTGGAAGAAAGAAACGACTCCAACCATGGGAAGAATAACGGTTCTGTAAATAAAGAGATTGGGTGAAAGGACCCGAACGAAGAAAAAAACGACCAAAGCACCGATTTGGAAACCGCGGTCAATACCGCGTTGAGCTTACGGCTTATTTCTTTTCGCTGTCAAAATCGAACAGGGCCTTTTTTTCCTTTGACTTCTCTGTTACCGTGAAAAACGTAAATTTTAATCCCAAAGGGAGAGCCTTTTGTGGTTTATTCATACAACCCAATAGTTGGAGTTAGAAACCAACAAAAAAATGGAGAGAAGGCCCTAATCTTAATTTATTTAATGGTAATGTTCGGTAAATCAATTTTTATTGAGTTAGGTCAGACTAACGAAACAGCCTGCGGAAAGCAACAGTGAGAAAAAGTGAAAACAAACGAATTCAGGGAACACACTGGTGAAAAAACTAACTGCTTTAAAAGGTTATGTTGTATATCTGTTGGAAAAGTATTGTGAAAAAATAGCACCACAATAGTTGTTATTAAATAGGAAACTCCAGGAATTAATTTAGAAAATTCCTTAAGGGAGTTTGGGGTTAATTACTGTAAACAATGACGTGGGAGACCACAGACGAATCATCGATAAGAGTAATTAAGTTAGCATCATTTTTATTACACACAAAAACTTATTCCCATTGCCTTTTCACGGTATTAAAGAAAGAGTTTTCGGCCTTATCAGGCTTTAATGGATGATTTTTGTGTTTTCAAGAATCTAAAGGCAATGCTCTAATCAAAACTTTTATTGCTTTTAATAACCCATAAAAACCCTTTCTTCATAGACTTCTTAATCTTTGGCAGTGTGGCGTAAAATAACACTCTCCTAAAATTTCACTCCTGCTATCCAATTAAGAAATTCTTGAAGGTAAGTACTTAAGCATTTTAAAAACATTAGCGCTTTTCGTAGGAGAAAATGCTATCGATTAATACGATGAGGAAGCCATGTCTAGTTCTTTTTTTAATATACCAGATCAAAATTTCCTTCATCAACATTTTCCCTTTGGCTTTTGATTAAGATGTTTCCAAGCTAGAATATTTTGCAATCCAAAAAATGTATTGTAAATGTAAACTTAGATTCATTGCAAATTTTATAATATATTATGCAATTGTATTGTAACTTACTACAGATTTTAACAGCTTTTCTTAAGCAGAAAGGAAACTTTTCACTTATAAATCCGAGGTCCAACCAAATATGTCTTGATCAAAATGTTCTGAATGCGTAAGCAACCGACAATAGAAATGAAACTTATATGAGTTCGAAACATAGCTGATGTGTATCAGACTTCTGACTACAAAAATTTAAGCATTAATTTGATCTCTCATCATCAAAATATGTTACTTGCTTTTCAAAATAATGGTATTCTAAGTTTTTTTCATAACCACATATACAACGTACGTATGATCCTGATTAATCATGTTTTGGTCACCAAACCTTTGGTGTGAGAACGGCAACAAATTTTTGTTAATGTCGTTAATAAGCATTTAATATCTAAATAAATCATTTTGCTCATTTTGTTCAGAATGAAAAGTAAAACATATTACAAAAAAGCATCAAGCAAATGATTTGCTTATTCACTAGGAAAAGCTCCACCTAAAAGTGACAAGGTTAGATCTCTGTTCGGCTAATCCATAAATAAAAAAAAATCTTCTCCTTATTTCAAATTGACTTATAACATTCTGATGATTCTCTGATCAATTTTCAATCAATGAACATCAAATTTCATACCTTAAAATTTTTAATTACCAATATTCTAAGAGCATAGTTTCTCTCATTTCCATTTTTCAAATTTTTAGAGATGCATCGCTTAGAGAAAGGCTCGTTCTTTTAACAAACTGTACGAGAAATAATGAATAAATGCCATTTATATTAAAATTCAAATATTGCTATTCTTAATTTTCTAAATGAAATTTCAAAGAAAAACATAAAATAGCATTTTTTTCGATTCTGAAGTGTACTGTGTTTGTATTAATCTTGCAATACTCCAATTAAAAAAAATTAGCACCTGAAATGCTAGAAATACCATAGATAATTCAAATTCAAATGAGCAGAAGTGTATAAGATACATAAAAACCAAGCGAACAAATCTTATCACCAGATTCTAGCCTCTTTTTTCCCTTTTGTGATAAAATGTTTTATCTGCACTATTACTATTTAATAGTGTCATTCAAAGCTAGGAGACACACTGACTACAAGCTAATTGCAATGAATCCTTTATACTTGAACTTAGCTAACTCCTCTGAGGACAGTCATTAACCCTGCGCAGATTTATCTGAGATCTTTACCATCTAATTATTTTTAATAATTCAAAGCTTCGATGTGTGATCTAAGCAATTTATTATGGGTAGAGAATAAATGTCGTCCTGGTTATGAGAAAATTTCCCACGGAAAGATGTTAGGATATGGTTAGGAGCTCTGTTGGTTGATAAATCCATTAAATTTATCCATGTTCAAAAATATTTAAATGATGCTACAAAGTTTTGTGATAGGAAAAAGGGTTAGGCTCCCCAGCTAAATCAACCGTCAAACTTGGAACTTCGTTAAATTTTGATAGTTTTCTCGCTTGCTTTCGCATAAAATGTTAATATACAGCGGAAGTGTCATATGAAGCCAAAGTTTATAATTGCGAAACACTTTATAATTCATTACATTGAACGCCTCTATTTGCATTAAAATTACCCTCCTCTTATTTTGTGACGAAAAAATGTGCATTGGAAAATACACGGTAAAACTCTGTAGTCAATATTTAAACTGATGCATGCAACTAAGGATTAATGTACAAAAATTCCAGGCCTGAGTTTTCTGAAGATGCTTCTAACAAAGCTGTCATAAATTCTTTTCATACCGATGGTTGATAAATGACATCATAGGAAAGATAATTGACACTAGATTCATGATAACCAACTCACATGAAGTAGATATTTGTCACAAGCTGATAATTACAAAATAAACCCCACCTTGGCATGTGGATAACTGAATGACCATGCCACCACAACAACAGCATGGGAACTGTTACCTGTTGGCCAACACCACCCCGGCACAGACCCTTCCCGTGGGAAGTACACCCCGTCATCGGAAATGTGGTCAACACAACCACATGGCCAATAATATGCCCAGGAGAAGCGAGAAGCCGGTTACTTATTAATTCCCATCCACATACTTTTGGTCATAAACTGATAAGCAACTTCCATACAAATTCTGCACAGTAAACAAAATGGCAGATTTAATTCAATGGGCATTCGACTAAACCAAACAGTTCTCTCTTTACAAGTGGTGACATTTAATTATTTTGTTTGATTTACGCCTTATTAAATTATAATCAACGGGAAATAACTGACTTATAAATAAATGGGTAGACCGTTTATGAGTTATTTAAGCTTATAAGTAACCTTCAGTCTAGACTCTCCCACATAATTGTCAGTGGGTTCACACTTCAGGTAAAATTAAGCCTTAAGTTAGTCAGTGTCTGCACATTTTAAAAAAATTTTCATTCAATGCATAACATTCTAAGAGCCTTATATATTTAAACATTCTTGCAGTTGTGGCATTAGCTTGTGTGAAATGTGTATGCGGTTTGTTCATCTATTTTGAAACGCAATGAGATTAGTAAACAAATTTTTACATACAGATTTAACAATAGGAAAATCTTTATTTACGACGATTTTGATAACATTATACAAAAGAATGAAAAACTTTCTAATCACGCGTCGCAAATTTTAGAATTTTAATTTAAATTTTAAAAAAGCATACAGCAGTCATTGTTAACATTTGAATCTAATACATACAGGTAAATGTATCATTCCTTGTCTTCACAAAATAAATTTTTTTCCTTTTCATAATTTATATTTAATATTTCGTGTGTTAATGTATAAACTGTCTTTTTCAATAATAAAAGTTTATCGAAGAATTGCGAGTACCGAATTTAATTAAAATGTTAAGTTAGTTTGTAATTTCATAGGCTTTATATTAATTCAAGACTTTTAATTATTGTTTATGAATCCCAAAAGTAAGAATGTGTATACATTAAATATTTTATTCATATAAAATAGTCGACCATTTTATTTTTAACATTTCATACAGCAATTAAAAAAATAGAAAGCGTCATTAACTTAAAGTGACCTATTCCGCTTTAAAATAAAAGTCAAATTTTACCAAACAAAAACATTCCCCCCAAAACAAATTCAATTCCGATTCCTTAGGTAATAAAAAACAGCGCAATAGCTATGGTGTTAATGAACATCAATAAAAACATACAATAAGAATAATACGAATTTCCCCAAAACTATCCATATATGAGGAAGCAGTGATTTATTATGGAGAAAAGAACAGAGAATCCTCTCCATTCCCGTATCTCCCATTTTCCCTCTCTTTCTGATACTTTGTTATTATTGTTACATTCGCTCTTTCTAGACACTGCACCTCTTTCCAAGCTGGAAATAAAAAAATGAAGAAAAATACGAAAAAGGAGGAAAATAAGAAATAAAGAAAAAATATTGAAAAATAGAAAATGGAAAAGACTTATATCGAAATAATAAAAAAGAGAAAGGGCCGCTGCTTTTGAATGTCTTCGTATTTACGTTACATCCTCATTTGCGTAATGGCGCATGTTGAAAATTACGGGGAATTTGTCATTTTTGATTGCAGAGCAGTCTGACATAGGATTCATCTCATTTCTTTAGCAGGGAAGCAAACTAGATTTTTTCAGTATGAGTGAAGGATTCCACATAACCGTTGGCCCTTCGATGTATTCCCAATAGATTCGGAACGGTAGAAACGATTATTATACTTTCGATTTTTTTTCATCCTTCTTTTTATTATTGTCATTATACGGTCGTTCTCAAGACAATCGCCTTTCTTATTCCCCTCTCTTCATTTTTTTTTTCGTTCTTTTTCTAAAATACAAATCCGATAATGCATTCCCAACTCTTTTATCATAATTCGGTATTCGTTTTGCGTGAAGTGAAGCTTGAAAATGGCCGCCCCTGCTTGTTTTGTTCGCGGAGATAAACTAAACGGTCAGATATTCCAGTACCGCACTTACGTCTTTGTCACGCCAGCGAAGCAATTTCGGTTATGTATCCAACGTCTTAATAGTACAGAGATGAAATTCGTTTTCCGCTACAAAAAGAAATAAAAATAACAATTTAGGAGCTTCTCCAATAAAAGCAAATAAATTTATGTTGTTTGTAAACGATTTAGAGAATATACATTGGTATATGCTTATAGTAAAATAAAAATTATTTATTTCTAGATAACTAAAATAACTCCATTATCTTACAAGTATTTAAAGAGCAAAAATAAGTTAATGTTGACAGTAGCTTCTTTTATGGTTTTTTCCGATGGTATTCTTTAAGTTGACACCCAAAAATTAAAATGTTTCTTTCTATTCTCTATATCTTTCCAATTCAATGGTTTAAAAATATAACTATTATAATTCAAAGTTATTAAGTATCTTCGTTCAAAAGAAAAAGAAAAAAATAAAGCGTACAGTCTATTATAATAATTAAACAAATGCACCAAAAAAATAAATCATGATAATAAGAAAATAATACATTGGATTTTGCTCAAAGTGATGTTTGGATTTGTATTATTATGAAAAGATGTCATATTTAACTAAATTGGTTTTCACTTCAACTTGATTATATGAACAAGAAGAAATAAATTATATCCAATGAATGAACCATTCTTCCAAATTTTATAAAAAATTGCATCATACTTAGCAAACGAACATTTGTTGCAGACATTGACGAAAAACTTCCTAGCTCGAATGCATAAATATTTCATTTGGTTAAAATAACCATCTTGATATTTTAAATATCTATCTAAAATTGCTATGTATGCATGGGAAAACCACTAAATAAAACACTTAAAGCGCAGGTACTTAATGTATACAATGAAAACCTAAATGTTGCAACTCTTTGTGAACAGTAAAATTTCATTGCTGCTTCCAAACTCATTACTCTACAATGCTTTAACGAAAAAAACTCTCTTCCACTTATTCTATTAATACGTTTTAATTTACTGCAAACACTCCAAAAGTTCATCAACCGCCATCCTCTCAATTTATTCCCGAGCACGCACCACCCTCGAATCAGACCCCTCTTTCTCCGTGAGTTCGTTTCGAATTTTGCGATTCCGCTAATTAAATGAATCACTACGTTTACCCGAGCACCAAAAGTAATATCCCCACCACCACCACAAAATTTAAGAATGAATATAGATATCCCACAATTGTGGAATACTAAGTAGCAAAGTGTGACGCTTGAAGGGGAGGGGGCAGACTTACTTATCCATTTGGTTTCTCAGTTGAAAAGAAACCACCTCTAAAAGTAAAAGAAAAGAAGAGAGAAAAGGCAGCAGCAAAATCTTCACATAATGGATCTACGTGATAAGAATGTGTCTTCCCCCCTCGCTTGTAATTGAAGTTTGTAATCCGATAATGACCCATGCTGAGCAGAAGCTTTTAAGCAGTGCCACACTCGAGCAAAAGGGTGGTATTAGAGGCGTCTCCATCCCTATTGGTTATGGACATGCAGCTCTGCATGGCTTGGCACGCTCCGCAAACAACCATGCCATTCGCCGGAGTAATTATCTATGCGATCTCTTCCAGGAGCGTTAATGCTGTTTTAAAAGCAGTCACGTGAAAGGACTGAATTGAAGTAAAATTTACATACATTTTAACCTAAATAAACTCTAATCGAAATGTTCCTCCTATTGGTTTCGTCTACTGTCGGGTGCACGAGGGAGATGACTAATTAAGAAATTAATCCGGGGAAAGGCAGTCTTCCTCGAGTTTTACTTTCTCTCCAGGAGAGCCATTGATCCGAGGATTTCCCCCTTTTCTTTCTTTCGGTGAGTACCTTTTAAAAGGAAATGTTCATAAAGGAAATAAAAGATTATTTTATTTATTTCTTCTTCGAGTTTAAATAACGGAAGGTCTAAAAATTATTGAAGTTTTAAGTTGTAGATTAAAGCGGCTTTTCTTAGTATTGAGTTAAGATTCTTAGCGGGAACGAGAAAGACGAATTTAAAACTAGCAATGGGATCAGGGCAATATCAGATGAAGAAAAGGATAATTTATACAGAATATAAAATATTGTTTTATTCGTTGTTTGTATGTTATAGAAATTAAATAAGAGGGTACCCAAAATATAATTAGTTCAAAATAATTGTTAAAATTAAGTTTTTGTGCAGCGATAAACCGTTTTTATACGAATACAAGAGAAAGAAATTTTAAACTAGCAGTGTGATTAATCTAAATCTATATAAAAGGCAATATTTGTTTGTGTGTGTGTGCGATGTTTAGACGTAAAATATTGCCCATACAGCCCTGAAATTTGGCACACAGGTAGTCTGATTGTGACTAAATGCACCTCGAAGCCAGAATTTTAAAATTCAATCTCGAAAACTTTTATTTAATATTTTGTGGTATTTTGGGTGATTTTTCGTATTCATTTCTCCATTGCATTTTTTCTAATAATCGTAGCAAGAAAATAGATACACCACAAGAAAGAACAAACAATTTACGTTCTAATGAAGTTTATTTTAAAGGTCTAAAATTTTTTTAAAGAAAAAGTGTCCGCACAATATTTCTCTAATTTTAATAGTTTTTAAAAATATATTTGGTATAATTTACAGCATTAATTTTCATTGTTGCAAAGCAATTCAAACCGTTTTCATTGTTTAAACAAATATTCAATTGTATGTTTCTCTTTCATTGTTGAAAGCTGAGTTGATATCCTAATGCATTTTGCTTTCATATTTTATTTCACCAAATTTTTGTGGAATCTGTAAATGTTAATAACCATGTCACGGGAAACGCCGTGCGGGTACTGCTAGGACAATATAACATAAAGTAATTAAAATTTCCATAATTGATAAAGAATATAAATTGAAAAAGAATGATATAATCAAAAATAAAAACAGAAGTATAAACATACAAGGGCCCTAAACAATTTTTCAAATTATTAAAAATGTCGCATTATATGCGAGAAGTGGTGAAAATAAATATTCTAGCGAAAATAAAAGACGATTTTGGACCTAGGAATTTTATCAATGCAGTATCAAATGAAGAAAAGGAGAATAAAGAATAAAAAATGTTGGTTTATTTATTACTTATGTGCTATTCAAGTATAAACAACGAATATCTAAAAATATTTCAAGTTTTCGATTGTATTTTGAATTGTGCTTCTCAGCATTATGAGAAAGTTATAAGAGGGATAAGAAATCGGCAACATTAAACTTAATGTGGTCAATAGTTCGAAGTAATGATCATAACTGTAACACGCATCATCAACAAGATATAAAACATTCTGACTTGTAAAGCATTGGCAGTTTTTATAGTATAAAGATAGTTATTCTTAGTATCATAAAAGTGTATCTAAAAACATCGTATTCTCGACACTTATATTTCACATTCACTTTGTTTCTGTAGATTCTTAATTTCTCGTAGATTCTATATCTTAATTTTACTTTATAATTTTTATTAGAATATGTAAATCAAATATTAAGAAATAACTCATTATAATCAATATATAACAAACACATTTATTCAATGTAAAAATAATAGCATTACAAAGAAAAAGTAAGCACAATTGTTCTAGGAGAATCCATCAGACTGTGAAACCCTCAAGAAATAATAATATGTATGGTTTCTTATAGTAAAAAAATTAAAATTAAGAAATTAAATTTTTTAGTTTAATTTATTTATTATGATTAACGTACGTTTACTTTCAAAATGGTTCGTTCATAATGATTTATACTCATAATAAGCTATACTTGGCAGTTATTAAGAAATCTTCTGTGGGAAAATATTAATTTTTTTGTATTTTTCCGCAACACAGAAACGTCACTTGTTTTATACTCTAAGAATATTTCTCCAATTTCATCAACAATGAAACATCAGTGATCATTGGTTTCTTTAGGGGGTCAGTCTATTTCATACAATGAATTTAAATAGATTTTTTCCCCTTTTATGAAGCAACACGAGAATTACTTTGGAACAGACGCTGTAATTTTGAGTCATAGATACCTAAGTTCGCAGCCCCAGCTCGAAATTTCAACGCCAGAGAAACATGAGGAGGTCTTGCTTACGACCACAAATTTAGCATGCGCTACCTTCTCATATGTGGGGGTTCTGTGGTAAAATTAGGTCTCCAACTCGTGATCCTCCGATTCTAAAGCCAAGACCTCGCAATAAACCCACTAAGTCTTTATTCATGACATTAAGGTTGTGCTTCTTCTGACACACATAGTATATAAAATTAATGAACAAGTTCTTATTATAGATAAACCTTTTCGCTGAAATGTATTTTCTGTATATTTTAATTCTTTTAGAGTGGCTATTGCACATACCAAGAAATTTCTAATATATTATAAAACAAATTGTTTTTATTTTTCCACTTTATAATCAATAAAACTTTTAGTAATAAAAAATATTCAGGACGAAAGCATTTCATAGCATATTTCTAAACTAAAAATAAAACTATAAAACCTATTATCTATACTATTTTTTAATTACTATACAAGTTAAATATGAGTAAACTTTTTTCGTCTTTAAAAATTTTTACAATGTTATAAGTTAAAATAATTGATTTTAAAACATAATAAATCCCAAATTCATATTAGCATATCTCATTCATACCAGCTTTCATTTGAAATGGTCTTTTTAAAATGTTGTCTTCATTATTTTAATGCTGCATAGCTAATTTATTTTTAAATTTAATGTCACTTTGTTTTGCTAGAATTGCGGCTTGCTTTCTAAAAATATTTGAAATGTTAATTTCACTCTGTTAGAGAATAGTTATAAAATAATAAAAAATTATTTATTTTATATAACGTAGATAGATACACGATTAAAATTTCGAAATCATTCACTGATTTCTTGATCAGGAAAGGCTGTATAAAGTGAAAGGTGCTTAGGCACATTCTCTAAGCTTAAGTTTTGAACCAAATTATTATCTGACTTAGAACATGATTTTTTAAATTATTCGTTAATCTTTAAAGCAAATTCTTGCCAAAAACCCTTAATAGGGAAACTAAATAGTTGCCATTTTGGGAAGAATGCTAATGACTTCACATTGTATTCCACATATCCCCAGAACAAAGCAGATTTCGCATTCGACTCATATATGGTAATTAGCTGTAGGCATGAAAACGATTGAAGTATAAGTTTTCAGTGCAAGAGCGTATGTCCTCATGATGAAGCGAAACCGAGGTAACTATGACAGGAAAGCAGGCAGTTGAATTTCATCAGAGCATTGCTGTGGCTTCAGGATGCTATTACAAACTCTCAAAAGGTACTGTCTGTTTCTCTTATTATCTTTCAAATAAAAATATTTCTTTGGGATGTGCTGACCTAGTGACACAGTCGATGGCAGAAGAATAGTAACTTTGAAATTTCAATCCAACGATGAGTAAGGTGTGTATTTGATGTTGTTGGACTTTCAAAACTTTAACTCTATCGATACGGGACCGTCCCATACGTCCCTTCAAGCAAAAGACGATAGCCGTCCGAAACGTCCGAATGTCACTCTGAAAATTCCACCCCCTTTCGTTAACTGTGATTGATTTCACACCCACGGCGCGTGCTTTCTTCGTTAGAGTGGCTCGCCCAGATGTGTTTGGGGAAGAGGGGAGTTTTCTTAGAATTCGGACAATGCCAGCTATCATTGTGGTTTTTGACGGGAAAAGTGAATTTTCCTTATCTTTGATAGAGGATCTCGGACGTTTCCGTATTTTTAGGACCCGTTTTTCAATGGCCTTAGGAATCATAGGGTTAATAGCAAGCGTAATGTTTATTATCGTTGTAAGGATTGTGTAGAGTGGGGTGCGAACCGAAATATCGCGCTTGCCATCTTTTACTTTATCCAAGAAATGATTAATCATATAAATTGCAGTTTCTTATTTTCGAGTTACATTTCATTCGACACTAAACAGCAGTTCGGTAAATCTCCAGGAACTTCAGCAGTTCCGATGAAATCTTAGAGATGCTAGCAATTATTATAAACAATTCCATTTTGCATTACACTGTGAATTACTAGTGTATTCGCTGTAAACTCAGGCTACTGCTTGTCTAAAAGAAACATTTTACATTTTTTCCCTTCGAGATAAATTCTCCTTTCGAGAAAGTCAGTTTGCGGTCTAAGCAGTTACTTCAGAAATCGGCATCTATTTCATAAAAAAAATATGTAGAAATTATGAGCTACAGTTGTCGTTTGACAATTTCCACACTTACAGTAATTAACCATTCTTCTGCTACTTGAATAAGTTTCTACTTTCCAGAGGTTGAAATGCGTTGGCTAAGATCCATCTTTTCATTTTTCATCTGATTTTAGTATCTTTATGATTCAAATTAAAGAAATCTCTTTGATTTGACTAAACAATTACATTCTTTCTTGAAAATTCCATCATCATGCATTATGCTGTACTAGATGGTTTTCAAGTCGAAACTACACGAAAACGATTCAGGATAGACCACCTAATTCTGAAATGTATTCAGATTATGACTATGATTTTTAAGGATGCTTTCCTGGCTTCCACACCTCTCCAAGTGAAAGATATTTGGCACAGAATGTTTATCTTCCGCCAACACTAAACTTTTGATGTAGTGGGTCTCCTACATGCTGTCATCTGATTCCAGAATAAAGACTAAAACCATAGTCGCAACCAAAAAACTAAATTTAATTTTTTTAATGATGCAAGTTTCGTTAATGAAGAATACCCAAAACCATTAACAGTAGTAACATTATAAATCTGCAAAAAATTCAATATAATTCCTAAGAGATGCACATATGTTTTGTGTTCAATTTTATCTCGCTTTTCTGCTATACGACATCAGCTATTCCTGTGAATGGCCATTTTCAGCAATTATATGTTCAGTCAATTTATGAGCATACTTTTTGGTATGTGTTTTTCTTTATAATAGAACGGGATCGTATTAATTTAATATGGGGAAAACTAGGGGAGGCTTGATCGTAGATGATTTTCTGAAACTGTCAGACAGTTGGTAATTTGTAAGGGCCATCCCTATTTCGCCTTTGGTTAGATCGGATATTCGAAGGGTTTTCCATTCTAATATGTGTTAGGCAATTTCATTGATGTGTAGGTGAATATATTTTGAGGACCCCAAATTAAATTTTCCATTCTTTATTCTTGAAGGTATGATGGATTAAAATACTTCTAAGTTTTAAGCATACTTCAAGTTATAATTTGATGTACGATGTTGTGCAATATCTTAATTTTAAGGGGTTTAATCTTTAGATTATTTAGTAAATGTCGATATTGTGATACTTTACCCTAGCTAGTTAGGGAGACTTGACCCTACCAAAAACACCTCACAGAACAAGGGATACCGTTTGTTATTTACTGCAACTTCGGTATTCATAGTCGACTGAAGTACAGTTTGTGATTGGAATCAACTTCATCTCGTGGAATATATTTTTCTTCTGTCGCTTCTGTTTTGATTAAAATATTAGGAGAACCAAGTAAGTCTATTAACCGCTTGGGTACATATGACAACTGAGACTCATCATACACTTGTTTTGCTCAAATTACGGATTACGAGTTTAATTCGTCATTCAAACTAAGACCATATTTAACCTTCCAGCAGGCGCGTGTATGCAGGAGATACTTATATCGTTCTTTTATAAATTTAAGTCCAATTTTTATTTATATAATCTTTGTTTAGCATAAAGCTAATAAATACAGATTACATAAATAAAAGTTTCATTTATTTTTGTAAAACAACTCAATGCATGATAGAAGGATCTCCTGCATAGGAGCGTCCGCTGGAAGGTTAACACGTTAATCGCCGTATGAGCCAAATACGATTCACATCTATTACCTAATTAGATGACTCTTTTTCTACTTTAGGTAGGATATATCAGAGAAGGGGTCATATATTTAGAGAGGTGGTTCGAATCTCAGACGTAAGCAGTGGCAAAAAACATGTTAAAACGTGTATGGAACCAGTATAGGGAGGTTGGTGTAGTATTGCTCTTTTACTCAATGGTTAGAACTACATTTATAGAACCGATTCATAAAAAAAAGGCGTAAGTTGGACTTGTACTGTACTTCTTTCCCCCGGTTTAGTTGCAATATTATTTTTTAATGAATGCAATATTTAATTTTTTAAATGAATTTAGTATTAATTTTCAAAGTATGAATGAAATATTTCTTTTTTTTTCATAATTCATATATTTAATCAAGCACTTCATTTCTACATTCTGTAAATGCTACCAAACACCTCTCTATATTTCTTTTTTACAGGAAGCATTGCCTTCATATACAGAAAATTGTTATATTTTGATGGCACGTTTTCGTTTACCTTATGAAATTAATTTACGTATCATTCAATCAACAGCATTTATAGCATCTTTTTTAGATTTTGATTCAAATTAATAATCAACTGTATGCTGTACTCAACTGTTATTCACGATATGATAATTGTAATGTTCTAATCATTGTTATACAGATAGACAAAAAAAGTATGTCATAAAATTCTTCACAAATTTTAAGTACTAAAGATATTCCAAGAATAATTATAATTAAGTAAGAAGTAATTTTTTTAAATCTTTTAACATTCTACCTCCAAATATAATAAAGTAAACAAAAATGAATCTGTTAACAAATATTCTACGAAATGAAATTTTATTATTTCTTTAGGTTTTGAAGATAGTAAGTTATGTAACTGAAGTTTTTTTTTGTTTGTTTCATCCAGGATATGGAAATGTATCGATTTGAATGAAATAATTTACTGTGTTGCCTTCTCTTTATATTTTTCAGTGTACTTTAAAAAGATGAAGAAAATATCAAACTTAATTATATAATACATGAGCGACTGAAAAACATATTTTTCATGACTCTGAATTTCTGAAGTAAATAAAATACTCGACATATTATGCGAGCTGAATGAATATATGCTCGAGCATAATTATTGAACCTAACAAAACAACATTTTATACAAAAAATGTAAAAGAAAGTTCTAATTGCAGACTACTATGAATTCTTCATACATAATTGACTTTTGATATATATATATATATATGGTACGAAATTAACTCAGTAAATGTTTAAAAATTCATCAGAAAGGAAAAAAGGACCTTAAAAAATGGATTTTCCATGAATGTGATCAGTTAGAAATGGGATTATTTTTTATAAAAAAAGAAAAATTAATTCATAACGTCACCAACAGAGCACGCTTAAGCGAAATTTAAAGTTGGTTTATGTAAATCAGACCTTTATTTTAACATCAGGATGCACGAAGAATTATCATTCTTTGCAAGCCATCTTTACCCGATCAAGCGTTGTTGATTAAACTCTTTTGCATGAACAGCTTATCAGCAACTGTTACATTGCGAAAGCTTCGCACTGTAAAAGGACTCAATACTAGAAAAGGATTCATTTCCAACACTTCGAAGAAGCAGGTCGCTTGGAGGAACGTCTACGAAGTGCCAGGGTCATCCTTGACAAAGGGAAGCGTCATTGCCGTAAAACGTATAATCTATAGGGAGTAACAGTGATCGTGAAGCTGGTTAATTATTGGAGTTACCTGAATCATCAATTGAATAAAGATTTAACGGGATCTTTTATTCGTATCCGTTCAAATTGCAGTCACTGCATCAGTTATTACAGCCAGTGGTTGCCGATAGAGAATCATTTGCCAGCTGGGATCTGTCAAAAACTAAACAATTAAATCCCTTTTTATTTTCTTGTGGTCAATTAAAATCTCTGTGCACCGATGAAGCCCATTCACCCCATATGATGGTGTGGTTTCACATCATTTTTTACTGTCGGCCCTTTCTTCATTGAAGACCGTTGTCTAGTATCTGGCTGAAAAACGCGGACAGTGACTGGTGAATAGTATCTCATTCTTGTTTATAGATGTGGTGTCTGCAGTAACTATATTGGATTATGGTGTCCCACTCCACATTGCCAGCTCAGTGAAGGAATTCCTTTCTGATACTTTTGGTGAGGATCGAGTGATAAGCTGTGGCTGTAAGATCAAATTTCCATACCGTCACCAGACAAATTTTCCGGCAAATTTTTGACTGGGAGTCTATTTCAAGTCCCTTGTATACCAGTCTTCGCCTGATCGGCCGAATTCAAAGATACCTTTCGGCAGGCCGTAAATGCAATCCACCCGGACAAGCTGCACCCAGCTGTCACCAGACTTGCCCTACTTATTTCATATCATATACCCCAGTAGCACAAAAATATTATATAATATTTGCACAATGTTATACAATATTATGAACACCGAGGAACACCGAATACCGTAACAAAGTGTTGTGTTGTATGTATCAGTATTTCCGACATACTAAATTTTCACTAATAATATAAAAACTATGTTTTTTTTATAAAAATCTTCATTTTAACTCAGGATATCACTCGACTGGATATTTTATATAAAAAAAGCTCCACTGGAACAATTATTCTTTAAAATGCTGAATATTATATCATACTATACAATAAAATGCCTACATTATTATAGTTTCTACATTTATCGACGTTTATCAGTATTTTAAGGTGAAATATTCTTACAGTCGACAGATGGCAGCATGATCATACTGTAAAACTATATTTATCAACTTTGAATCATACGTCCGAAAAAATATTTTACAAAATGTTCATTTGAATAATAATGTTTACACAGTCATTTTGTTTTACTGTATATAAAAGGCGGGCCGGATTCAGCTAAGGAAGTTAACCATAAAAGCTCTCACATATGGATTATCTATTGTTCTGTGAAAAAAAATTTGAGTGTTACTCTCATCGCAAAAATATGCACGTGATTTATTGTTGCGAATCTTATATTTGATTTTCAATCAATACTGTAATTATAAATGTTAAGGGCGTCTCGTAATACATTAAAAGAGGAATAAATAAATTTCAAAATTATTTTAAAACCTTTCAAACGTATTATTATTATTACTTTTAAACCTTATTGCCTTAATTTATTAAATTAGTAAATTTAGATATGAGATAAAATTGCTTCCTCTTTGGCTTCAAATTTCATTTTGAACTCGAAATTGTAATGATAAAAGATAATTTAATTAAAAAGACTTTTCAGTATTAATTGTGAATGTGCATGAAATTTCGTAGAGATCGGAACTCTGTAACTACATTTTATTATCATCATTTACGCTTTTTGGTGCAAGTCTCGCTAGTCCATTGGTAAGGTGCCGGTTTGGTAAGCGAAAGTCCCGGGTTCAAAGCTCGCTGTAAGTAGATGTGTTCTAAAAATAACAAAGTGTTACCCAGAAGTTCAGCACTTAGGAATTAAGTGGTTAATATATAACCTGCATAACAAATTTATTAAGTTAAGCAAGCATGTTAATAGATGCCCGTAGAATACGTTCAACTCTTTCTTTTATTATTTATAAATTGCCTAGAGCGAGCACGGTTACTTTTTGTCTTTCTTGGAGCTTGCATCTAATTCGTCCATAGCGACGAATGTGTTAAGCCCACTTCCTTAACTTCATAACAACGGCAACTATAGTCTTGAAAGTGGTGTCTAGGTATAGTGAAACGGCTATGCGCTACGCGATGAGACCGCTTACAGCGCTACCTGGTGAAAACTCCGGATTTAACGGTACAAGAAAGAGGGAGAAAGTCAATTACAAAGTTGTAGAGCGTTATCGATTTAGTACGAAAAACGACTTGGAGACAATGATACGAAGAATAGAACACTTAAAACACACAGTTTTTTGTTCGCAATTTTCGAAATTGTGACGCCACAAAACATTGACAAAAGGAGAAGGTGTTATCTTTTGGGCAAAAATGACCTCAATATACTTTTCCTGTAGGAATAATTCATACAGCAGGTTTATGCGACATTTCCGACAACATTGCAGTGCCTTTGATGACGAATTACTATTGCTTGTGCCAGCGTGCCAATTGATATGCTAAACGTGAAATTCAAGAAAGGGCCCAAATCTGTATTGTAACTGACGGAGAGCAGTTTCAACACCGAAAATAAAGGTATCTTGCGATAACTAGTTTTTTGTTCTCTTTTTAACACGTTTTGTCACGTAACAGTGTTGTAAATCGCCAAAAAATAAATGTGCGTTTTAAGTGTTCTGTTCTTGGTATCAATGCCCCCAAGATATCTTTTCGTACTAGATGGATAATGCTCTACCAATTTGTAATTGACCTTTTCCTCTATCTTGTACTATTTTCGAGATAGGAACACAAACTCTGGAGTTTTCCGGCAGGTGGCGCTATATGTGATCTCATGACATAGCGCATAGCCGTTTTACTATACCTAGACACCACTTTCATGACTATAGCTGCCGTCGTTCTGAAGTTCAGGGGAGGTGTAAAAGATTTAAGTGGGCACCCTGTATAATAGACAACACTATAAATATGTACTTAAAAACTGTCTATTTATTTATTTTTTGTACAGAACGAATTATAACAAAATTTAAATTCTGCTTGCAAGTTCGTGTAAACCACATTCTTCAAACAAAATTATCTCACTAAGTATATATGGTTTTCGCCAACGCACTTTCTAACTTAATACTCGTTATTCAATAATCGATCTCATAGTGTATTTTAAAGGACTAAAGACTTACAACTTAATTAAAAATTTCCTCCATTATTTCTATCAACTGAAATCTCTGTCACTTTTTTATGATACACTAATCTTTTCAATTAAAACTTGTACAACTTAATTATAGATGTGACACAGGGAATAACTTTGTTTCTCCTATTAGCAATAAGGCCCTGGTTTAAGTGAGGCACTCGTACGCATAATGTCATTATCAGTTGAGAATCGGTTCTTTCTATGCTCGTAGACTTACTAATTTGGACAGAGCTATATTGTATAATAAACTGCTACGGATAAAAGCTTATTAAAGAACATAATTCAGCCAAATTGCATCAGTAAGAGTCTAATGATAATTAAAAAACTGTGGTAGTGCGAAGACCGTTGAAGAATGGAAGGCATTTCTGTAGCAATAAAACCCAAATTGCAGGCAAAAAAAGGCCAAGTTGAGAAAAAAACACAGCCTGGAGTCTGTTTGCCTAAGAAAGCAGATTAAATAAAAATTAATTAACGCGAAAGGCAACTGAAGTCTTTTTTCACTCGTTGTGAGCGAGAAAAATTGCACTAATCTTTAATTAAATATAGTTTATGACGGCGTAAACAATGCCGGATAGGCTTTTCACGCTAGATTTGAATGGCTACGCATGGAAAGAAAATTGCTTTTTTAGAACAATGCCCACAAAAACATAAAGAAAGATCCCCCCTTTTAAAAAAATTAAAGACTCGAACTTCTTCAGCAGAAGCCTAAAACTGTCTCCCACTAACAATAAGTAGTATAAAGCTTCTGTTTTCTCGCCTTACCACTTGTGAGGTTCTAAAAAATTAATATTCTCAAATATCATTAATTTGAGTGAAGCAGAAATATTTGTTTTTGCACCTTTTATGAAGATGTGATTTGTGAAGTGATTTATTATCTAGTCTACCTTGTAAGAAGTGCCGCAGTTTAAATTTGCATTAAGTATCATTAGACAACGTCAAGCAACTTTTCATCTTTTATACTCTTCCACATTTGCATCATTTACTTTAATTTTAGACGTCTACTTCCCAAGTTTAACAGCAACGCATACAGTTTTCTCTCAAAATTTTCGGAAAATAATCTTGATTTATTTTGAAGAGAATGATGAGATCACCAGATCAAAATAACTGAAAATGTTATTCACTTGATGTTTATTTAATTATGAAACATCTGGTTATTTCAAAATCAACATTACTTTGACAGTGTGCCGTTGTTTGTTTTTCAGCACAAAAACATATATCGGTTTTTGTTTAATACTTTTGAATAAAAACATAACTTTATTATTTTCATTGCTAATTATTTTACGGGTATGTACATAAAACATATATTTTCAAGAAATCCTATAACTTAAAAAAATGCAAATGCCTTTTTTTATAAGCACTGAAATGAAGATAAAAATGGTAGTCTTACTTTAAAGTGTTGTCATATAATAATTACGAGAACTAATTCATCACCAGTTTTCTAAATATAAAATTTAATTTTTACAAATGACGTCTAATTTTTTAGCAATACCTATCATCCTCAAGCTAGTATAGAGGGAAATGCATTAGAACATTATGATCCAAACTAACAAATTTATGCTTTAATGAAAATTAGTTGGCTTTAACTGGCAATTATACTAAAAATAATTGAACGAATATTTTCTACTAAAATTTGTCTTTAGAAAGCATCACTGCCTGATAGTGAATTACATCCTCCGGGAGAATTAATAATTATTGAAAATTGATACATTTTCATACTACTGCGAGAATATCTCTTTGAAGCAGCTTATGTTTACTTTGAAGTTTATGTTTACTTTAAAATTTTATTTTTACTTTAAAATAAAGTTGAGATTTCTTCCCGGGGTAAAAATATTTAAACAGAAAATATTTTAACAAGTCAAACAGGAAGGTTTTGAATTAAAGTATAGGACTCCAATAGGCTTTTTTATTGTTTCTGTGTCCTAATGAACCCGATTATGCACACACATAGTAAATATGAATGATTTCTTTCTATAAAAATATTTTATAATCGATAGTATAGTAGCTGAAAAATTAATTTATCTTCTAAGTTGTTGTTAATTTTTATATTATCATTTTTTCCTGGAATAATAAAAACAAATTTCAGTTTCCTATAAGAAATTAGATTATTTCCACGTGTTGAAGAAAAATACTGACTAATAAAATTAGCAATTCTTACGTCACTAGAATCTATAGAACATAAATAAAACTATGAAAAAATCTATTAATTACATGATACGCTCATGTTTTCCTGTTAGCGTTCAGATTTTACGTTTAATATTGGTAAATGATAGCTAAAAAATTGAAATTGATAGATGAAACTCTATTACAAAGTTATTGTTATCTTTTATATGATCATTTTTTTCCTCCAGTTATAATAACAAATTTCATATAAAAAACTTAGATTATTTTAACGTGTTCAACAAGAAAAATTCTAACTATTAAAATAGCAATTCTCATATCTATAGTAAATAAGTAAAATAGTGAAAAAAATCTATTAATTACATGATACGCTCATATTTTCCTGTTAGCTCTGGGCTTCAACGTTTAATATTGATAAATGATCGATGAAAATTGAAATTGATAGACGAAATTCTATTACAAAGTTATTGTTCTTTTCATATGATAATTTTTTTCTTGGAGTGACAATAACAAATTCGAGTTTAATGTAAGAAATTATTTTATTTTCACGTGTTCAAGAAGAAAAATTCTAACTATTAAAAATCGCAATTCTCATATCTAGAGTAAATAAGTGAAATAATGAAAAAAATCTATTAATTACATTACTCCTGTTTTCCTGTTGGGGCTGGGCTTTTATGTTTAATATTGGTAAATGATAGCTGGAGAAATATTCTATGAGAGTACAGCTCGGTTTTGAGAGGCAGAGATATTTATGAGTAATAACACGATCTAACAACAATTCCTTAAGAATAGGGCATCGGATAGCGTTTGTAGCGGAATCCCATCTTTCTCGCAGTCCAAAGGCGTTGCAGACTTTGAAAGTAAAGCATTTAAGCGGGTGCCGGTAATATTTCAAGGGCTTGAGTATTCGAAGTTGCAGCTTCCTATTCGTCAGTATAATGTGTTTACGATTCGGGGTTTTCGTGTCCATTATCGTTACGAGGCGCCTCAGGTGGCACAGCTGGGGTTTGCCGTGAGACCTCTCTCTGTCAGCTTCGCATCGAGGTATTTGATCAGAAAGAAAGACTACAATAAGATGAAAGGAATCTCCAAGGTTTTTTCGTCAAAACGGTGTCAATAAGAGAAAAGAGGCACTGAAAGAAGAAATGGACGGTCCCTTTTGTTCTAGGTCATCAGGACCAAAAGAAAATGCTGATGTTCCCAGCTAGAGCTGATGTCTTCCAATCGAACCGGTTTGTTCCGGGGAGAGGAAATCGCATCTGGTGATCTATCTTTTTTAGGTTTAGGTTGCTTCTTCTTCGATTTTCGAACACATTTTCCGCTGTTCTTCTGATTGGTGGGCCTATATTTAAAAGAAGAAAAAGGGCGGGAAAATATGGAAGGGAAATTGGAAACTTACAAATCACCCTGGAGAAGAAGTGATTCTTTCTTTTCTTATTCTTGTCCGATAGCTTAAAAAAGCACAGTCTGTCGAGCGAACAATAGGAAATGCAACTTTTTCATTCGTGCAACTTTTCTCTTCAGCCTACGCAGATTACTTCTGGCAAACAGTTGGAAAAAATTGTCCCGGCTGCGGCAGAAATCAACATTGAAAATAGTTGTTGGTAGTCTTCAGATATTTAGAAAAAAAGTTCCCTTAGAACACATTTTAGCTTAAGACAATATGGTACAATATGAAATCTTCGTTCTATTTCAAGCGTATAAATTTGAAATCTATTGAATTCTTTTACTCTTTATTGAATAACTGCATTGCATTATTAAAGTTGAGTATTAAATATATTTCAAGATATACATTTATTTACCGTTTCAACACTTATGAACTCCAATATTTTTCAAACTATGGCTTTTCTTTAAACTTTGTATATAATACAACATGATTTGCATAATGTTCTTTGGTATTAATTGTTACTTTTGAATAATTTCTCATTTAACACAAAAAATTACTTAAAAATTACAAAAATTCATTCCAAATAATGCCGCGTCTCTGAAATAATAAATTATAAATTTTAATTCATATATTCGTAAGACATAAAAAAAATGTACTCTAATAAGTTTATGATTAAAATTACAGATATCTTTCAAGCAACTGAGTCTTACAAATTATTAACATCGAGAAAAATGCATGCTTAAATTTCCACCTCATTAGAAACCTACTTTTGACGTGGAAATTAATGGTGATGAAATCATTTCAAACCATTTCCTCTGGAATATAAAAAAACAAAAACTCCTAACTCAATGAAAATAACGTCCTCACGTTATTTTCATTGCACGAATTTTAACGGGAGAAACGGATACACTTCACACAACAAAAATTGCTGATCTGGAAGCCAAAAGACATTATTTACAATTGCATGCCAATTCCATTTTAAACAGACAAGTGGCAGGGTCTTGGCAACAAGGATAGAAGATCCCACGTTCGAAACCTAATTCTACTGCAAGCCCGGCACGTCGGGCCTAGTACACTTAATGAGTCGTCATGAGTCATCAGCTGTGTAGAAGTTTGGAGAGACGGAAGTGTCTCAGGTGTCGTCCTCGCCATCTGATCACAGTTTAAAATTACAAAGTGCATTCCAAGTACCATCTTATGTTTTCAAAGTACGATATTAAGAAGCATGACAAATTGCTATTTCGGAACCAGTGGAAATAATCTGTCCGTGATTTTCACGTACTCTGAACAATATGGCGCTTTATGCCTTTATCTTCGTAGTATTTTGAGGAAAATCGAGTATGTAGATTGAGCTTCCTCCCTTTGTCCGAATGAGTCCAAAACATGACACATATCTACAATTTTGACGACAACAACACATAACAAATTTCATTTTTCTAGCTTATAGCATTTATGAGTTATCGCGTTCTCATACAGAACAGAACGCCATGTCATGCAACCTGGGAATAGAACCTTCAGGTTATTTAAACAGTGTGGAGAACATGAAGTGGCAGAGACATCGGATGACGCTCCTCAACAGTTTGGCAAATTATGACCGAAAAAGTGAGTTGGAAAATCTCACAAAAACAGAAATCTAAAATTCTGGGATAATATACAAGAAAGTAAGAGGAGTATGCGTATAAAAATATATATAAACAAAAACAGAAAAAATGAAAAGGATTTTGAAAAATGAACACGAAATGTAAAATTACAACAAAAAAGAGAGAAAGAAACTAATTTAATAAAGAATTCCACAGCAACAAACTAATATGTTGGTATTAAAGCACGTGTATGTCTGTTCTGTTGAGTGTTCCTTCCTCCATAAAGTGAAAGTTCTGTGTGAAAGGGGAGAATAGTTAATGTGCGTGCGTTCTCATACACACGAATAGACAAACCGACAGACACTTAACCCTTAGACAGATTTAGTCTAAATATTGATAGAAATCTACTATTCTGGTGATAAAACCTCCTGACACTCTTCGTCCATCCGGCTTGTTGTGTTTTTGAGATATCGTGTTTACATACAAACGGACGAACAAACAGATAGATTTTCTCTTTGAAAGATTTCGTCCACAATTTGATACAGATCTGCAATTTTGGTGCAAAGACCACTTAACAAATTTCAATTGCATAGTTCGTTCCACTTTTGAGTTATTGCGTTCACAGACAGACATAAGTTCAAAAATAGGTTTTTTTCAGACTCTTGGAGTTCTAAAACATGCAGGTTTAGCAAAATCTCGAAGTCGAATGTTTCGGTGATTCCGATACTTCTTCTTCGTGTACGACAAAGTAAAAAAGGTAAATATCTGATATATCAACATATTAATAGATCTGATATATCAACATATTAATAGATCTGATACATTAATATATCTGATAAATAGATCTGATATATCAACATATTAATAGATCTGATATGTCAACATATTAATAGATCAGATATATAAATATATCTGATAAATAGATGCGATATATTAATATATCTGATTAATAGATCTGAGAAGAAACATTAAATGCCCACCTCACGCTTCGAAGTAGAATTAATTATATGTACCTCTGTGAATTTTTAAAATTTTATCAAAATAATAGAAGTAGCGTTTATACAATAAACAAATCTTCACCTGAAAGTTGCTGCTTCAAAAATTATAATAATTAGAAGTAAAATAAAGGAAGAATATACTGTATGATTTATTAATGAAGACACTCCATTGAATTACTATTACGGAATGAGATGATATCTGTTAATTCATTTTCCGTGTTATAGCAGATGAAAACTCAAGATTCATTATTCATTTATACATAATCTGATTACACTATCCATACCGAGTGGAAAGTCGCGAACACCGTTATGTTCTGTGTGGATTGTAAAACTTCAGATTCCTTATTAAATCAAAATGCAGAAATTATTTTAAATGCCAAAGGAGAACGTTATACCTTTCCTTCAAAATATGAAGTTTCGTCTCCAGTTTCGGAAAACTAACGATGATAACTTCGGGAATTTGTAGGTTGTTAAATGATATCTGCTTCAGTGATTTAGCAAACGAGGGTAATTATAATTTTGCTACCCATTCTCCTACCCTATAGTTGCATCCAGAAAGTAGAACAAGTGCATATAGTGAGGTAGAAATTTAATCTAGACCGATAATACGTTTACCTTAATTTTAGAAATCTACCTTTTATCATAATATCCCCTCATTTCACAGAAGTGCTTAACTTTAATTAAAATGTTCTGATAAGAGTGATTTTTTACTCTGGGTTCCATAAATCTGTTTCATATGCGGGGCTTTGTTTTGTAAATATTCTGCTGTGGAAGTGCCATTTTAAAACTATAAAATTTCTGAAATATTAAAAAAATTATTTTCGAAATAATTTTTCAAAACAGACATTTCCCTGCAAAAAGTCATTTTCAGATGTGAGAGTGAATAAAAATACATGTTTAAGTTTAGATATATGAAAGTCGGTTGTTTTAAAAGGAATATTTGTTGTTTCGTTTATGTATATATATAATTTGGAAAGAATGAAATTCAAAAGTTTTTTTAAAACGCACTTGGAGGAGGAAATATAAAATTTCCTTTGTTTCATGAATGTGTACAGTAGGTAATCGTTTACGAGTGAATCAGGCAATGCACATTTTCGAGAAATATCTTTGGCTCGGCAAATGAACACTTATGTAAATACAGAACATTTAACAGAACAAACACGTGTAGTATTTACAGAATTAGTCTTATTATTGCTTGGGAAACCACAGGAGATGTAAACAAAAAATAATAATGGAATATGGAACAGTTTCCAGGATCAACAATTAACTCGAAGGTGAATAATTTAGAATAGCAATTCAATGAAAAAAGAAATCAAAGGTGAATATATACTTAAAAGTATCAACTTATATACATACGAAATTTGACACCAAAATCTGACAGTTGCATACATAAACATTTTGTGTGCTATATAGTTTGACTTTTGTTATCTGAATTTTCGAAAAAGCTTTACAAAATTTTCCATTAAAAAAACTGATAATACCATACGACCTAAAGAGAGTGGAATATCAAAAGCGGTTCTCATCATAAAACCCAAGCAAGAGACATGTATTATTGTGTTATACAAACGTAAGATGAAATTATATATATGTGTAGTTATTTATTCGATTTCCAGAAAGAATTAAGCACATTACCATGGAAATCTGAGATAAACCGATAAATCTATTAAAGCACATTTTGAATAACAAACGAACGAATTTTGTTCATTAACCGATCACTCACTTAATACATGAATTGGATTTTTTTTGCTAGATCAAAAAGGAAAAATAAAAAATATAAGTAATATTTCTCATAAAGAAAATCATTATGCCTAAAAGATATTAACAAGACTTTATTATGTCTTTTACTATAAGATTTTAAAGACGTCACAATATTCCCAAAATCTTCAAATTCTGTCTGTGTTATTCTGTCTGACTTATTGTATTTGTTATACTAGGATAACTACGAATTATTTGAGATACATTAATGCAGAAAGCATTTTTTATACACTTGACAAAGAAACGTTTTTCATCCTACGAAATGAGGTGATATTTTCCTTAAAACACCTTTAAGATTTTAATAACTTTTTCTTTTCCTTTTCTACCATCTGTTAAAGTGATAAATACAGCAAACCACAGAACATTTTCTCTTGAATGTAAATACAAATTATCAGTCGTGTAAGTCAGAAACTGGTGGGGGGGGAAATATTTTTCCGGTGTTGATTACTTTTAATTTTAAGAAACTAGAAACAGCTAATATTTAGAGAATTCAGGGTTGAGCTCTGGTATGTAAAACTATTGTCTAAGTATCAAACTACCAAGTTAAAATTGTGATCGTAATCGGTTAACTATCTGCAAAACTGAAATTTGTTTTTTTTCTTTACTTTATATTTTCATTTTGCTTATTTTTTTAACATTTACCATTAATCTCAAATATTTTACTTAAGCATTTATGAGTACAAAAATCATCAAGTTATTGTAAGCCCCTAAATTTAAGATAAAAACTAAAGAATGGTTAGATTAAGGAAAGAAACCCTTGATATACACTTGACATAATAAATTCTGATATGTGAATTTACCATTATATTCCAGAAACTGCGCACCAGTCAGAAGAGTGGACGTTCCTTCCTTTCCTACAATGGAAGAAACGACGAGAAATTCTTTCTCAAACAATATTCATATTGATAACAAACTTTAAGAATATAAAAAAGAAGTGACTACTCATTGAAACATGAGCTTTATTTAGTTTCAGTCGTTGTTTCATTTTCCAAAAGAATATGAAATCGAAAATCGATAAATGTCTTTTTTTACTGTATTTTTGTATTTTATTATCTAGGTTTCCAAAATATTTTATTCATAAAAATTTAAATTTTTCATTGAACCGCCAGGAAGTACGAATTTAACATCTATTGTTCTCTCTTTGTTCTCTTCATAATGAAATGGCTTATTTAAATCCGCTTAAGAGATCATATTGCACATAAAATACAAATTCAGTACGAATTCTAAGAAATATAGAAGTTTAGTTTAAAAATACGGAATTCAGGAGAGGAAGATTTACATGATATGTTGAAGAAAATAGCTCTGAGTAGTTTAAGATAGAATGTTTCTTTATCCGCATTAACATTTTCTACAAATTTTCGGACTATTTAAGTAGGGATGTATTTCTAACTCAGAGCGATCCGAACTTCTCAATAGTTAATGTAATAAATGCTTTAAACAATGATAAATAATTAGAGTAATTATCACTTATAGTTGATAGATAAGAATAATAATTTGGTTTTGCTCTCCTCAAATAAGTAGATTTTTGAATAAAATAATTTTATATTAAATAGTTTATCTGCTATTTCAAAATTGAGTATCATAATACATGTATCAGGTTAAAAAATAGCTATCAACCTTTATTTAACATATTTCCAAGCAGAAACATGTGTAAAACTAGCAGTTGCGCTTGCTATGCTTAGAAAATTTCTTTATGAATGAATAAATCCGATGGCCTTGAAACTAACACGATTGCTGCCTCCAATAACATTTAGATTACGACTGTTTCAAAAATAAATTTGTTACACATATGAGCTCAGATTATCACTACATTTTACATTTCATCTTTCAAGTTCAATACAGTTTATCTTACAGATTTTTAAGTAAATGGCCATCTTTATTTCGAGACAATTTTTAAATTTCATATTTTGTGCTGAAAACTTTTCGATGGCATTAAAGTTATACTTTTTTACAAATACATATCCATATTTACAGGTTACTTGAAACATAAAATTTCGATTTGTTAAAATGCCCGTTATTTTTCGAAACATACATTTTTGTGCCTTTCCAGAAACTCCTCACAGTATCAGCTATCTTTCTCCAAAACCATATTCTATGAAGAATTTTAAATACGATTGTTGCGTGAGCTTTAAAACAGCGAGTTCGAAAACTACACGGAAATCTTCTGTTTCAGTTTTCGAGGGGAAAAAAACGTAGAAGATGGAATCTTTTATTTTCTCGGCCTTCTAAAGAATATCCTTACAGAGGGCGCTGCTGCATTTCTAACAGAACCTCAACCTCAAGTAGCGCTTTGTACGTAAGCTCCAGTCTAACTCATCCACAGTATTGAAGAACCAAATATTGTGCACTTACGCATCCAGGAAAAAACTTTATACGTTCAAGTTGCATCCTTTATGTCTGTGTGCTTGCAATAAAACCAGTGCCATGTTTTTGTCTCGAGGAAGGAAACGTATGCTGGACTCGAAACGTAATCTACATGATGCAAAAAAACAAAACAAATAAATACAAAACATTTTCGTTTGTGAAAAATCCCAGAACAAAGTACGACTCATTTCTTTTCTCGAATCTTTACCTTAAATAATATGGTTGGACTCTATTTCTAGTGAATTAAGCATGGAATCGATCATTTCTTGTCTGGAATACCTGGAGCTTTTTTTATACATGTAAAAACTTTTGTGCAGTTTTTAAAAAGCTAGATATGTCGAATTGTTTCATGAATTCTGAGTAGATTAACTTTTTTCGTATTTCACTTTGCTGCATGTATGCTTTATATTCTTTCAATAAATCGGTTATGAGGGTTTTATGTATTTTTATTATAAATTCAAAAAGAAAATATAGTAAAATTTATCGGAATAGAAAAGAAATCGAAAACCGATTTTTATCATAATGTGCACGACAGATGTTATTAGATATGATTTCATGGAAGTTGGACTGTAATGTTAGACTAATGAAATCATAAAATAAAAATGAAATACAATAAGTTTAAATTATATAAAAAGGGAATACATAAATAAAAAATGTCTAACAAATTCTATCCATTTTATTCCAATCTGATTTAAAAAACAAATAAGAAATAAAAGAGATTATATTAAGTCTGAAAAAGGATCATAGAAAAAAATTGGTGAATTTTTAACGAGAAAAAGAGTAATAATTTTAATTTTATTACTATTTTGTAGACTAATAAAAATAAAAATGAATATTGCAAGCATGTATCACAAGAATAAAATCATTTTATGTTTTTCAGAAATAAATACAATTTCGCTTATCCAATGAATCACAGTTTTAGTTTTGTTCGTTTTGGATTATTTGTGTGCATGTTTTAACTGAAAATACTTTAGAGACTTCTAAAATTTATACCTCAACAAAAGAGAACAAAGAAAGAATAACATTGAGTTTTCTTTCAGAATTAGGAATTTTTCGTATTTGTAACGGAGATTCCATGAATTTCCTAATTTATATAACTCTGTTGTCGAATACAAATCTACAAATTCAACTCCATAAATTATGTATTTTTATTATTTTGAAAAACAATCCGTAAGCAAAGGTCGAGTTTTTTTTTAAGAATTTTTATTTTAATTCCACTTTAGTCTGACTTTTAGCAATGTTTCCTGTTCCATTAAAGACTTGAAGTAATTTAGTTCAAATATTATTTATTACTTCTGTTCTTGAAGCAGTTTAAACACAGATTAATAAATAAATCTGCATTGTTGAAAAAAAAAATTTTCCTAATCGCTGTAGACTGACATTTTTTCAGTGGATCAGATTATCTTCTCAGGAGTTAATTTCTTATTCATTTTATTTGATTCCCATCTTTAGTATTTGAATGATACTAGTAAAAAATACATAGTTTCTTTTAGTTTTTTTTATATTAAAATGAACCTATCCACTTGACATTTTAAACTACACTAACAAGGGGGCACGACTTGGGAAATTCAGTTCTGGATGGGGCTTGGTTTATTAATAGTATACCTTTAGGGTGTTCATCCATTAAAATGCTAAAGCGCAATGGCCAGCCAATTGGGAGGAAATGGTCCTCAAACTTTCGGCATAGCTTGTACACTAGTAAGTTGTCACCGTTGTTGAAGCGCGAATAGCGTGGATGGTATAGTACTGGAATGCAAACCTTTTGCCCAGGGTTCGATCCCGCCTCCGTTTTCTTTTTTGAAAATATTTTTTTAAAAATTAATATTTAATTAAATAAAAATTTTATAAACATCTTTTATTAAAATATTAATAATTTTTAAGCATTAAATAATTTTTTATTCATACAATATATCAATCATAGTCATAATTTATTTTTTAAACAGTTAAATAATCATAAAAACACTTTTAATGATGTTAAATAATAAGTATAATTACTATTACCATTATATGTCATTAAAATTATTGAATGATTCCGTTAAAGTAATTACAAAATTTCCGTTCTAGTGGAAATCTTCTTTACGGAACAGGTTTTGACCGAAAAAGAGAAAGCAGCCGTTAAACCTTCGAATACAAAGAAAGACGGCCAAACTCTGAAGTTTATTTCCCAATAGATCTTTAAAACAAACTTACATCATTTATTAATTATAAAATATGTCAAAATATTCTTTTATTTCTAATATTTTTATGGGATATTCTTGTATGTAATTAAAAAGTAATAAGTGTCGGAAAATTTCAAAAAATTAGAAAGGAAAAGAATCTTTATGAAATTCTTTTACGATGAGAGCATTATTTCAATTATCTAATGAGAGCAACTATAATTAGTTATTATTTAGTACCATTAAATTTGTATTTATAATTAATTATATTTTCTTTTTTGTAAATAATTTTTGAAATTAATAATTTCAAATTAAATTAACAATTTATAAATATTTAATTTAAAATATTAAGTATTTGATTGAAAAATAACTACTTATTTATATGATCCTTTAATTACAGTTATAATATAATTTTTTAAACAGTTAAATAATTATAAATACATTCTTTCCCGACCAAAACCAGTTCCGTAAGGCTAGATAGGAAATTTTGTAATTGTTTTAACGGAATCATTCAAAAATTGTAATGGCATATAATGATAATAGTAATTATACTTATTATTTAACATCATTAAAAGTGTTTTTATGATTCTTTAACTGTTTAAAAATTAAATTATGACCAAGATTGATATATCATATGAATAAAAAATTATTTAATGCTTAAAAATTATTAATATTTTAATAAAAGATGTTTATAACATTTTAATTTAATTAAATATTATTTTTTAAAAATATTTTCAAAAAAGAAAACTGAGGCGAGATCGAACCCTGGGCAAAATGTTTGCATGCCAGTACTATACCGTCCATTCTAGTCGCGCTTCAACAACAGTGACAACTTACTTGTATATAAGGTATGCCGAAAGTTTGAGGACCATTTTCTCCTAATTAACTGGCCATTTCGCTTTAGCATTTTGATGAAAGAACGTCCTAAAGGTATATTATTAATGAACCAAGTCCTATCCCGAACTGAATTTAACAAGTCGTGCCCTCCCCTTGTAAGTAAAGATTTGTCCTTCCTTATTACTAAAAAAAATCTAGAAATAGATTTCTGATTACAGCTGAACCTCATTTTAGCATCTAAAACTGCTGTAAAAGAACTAACCAAGACAGAAGTTCTAAACCTTGAGTAGAAATGGTAAACTGAAGAATATGAAAAGCTCAGAGATGTTCTTATCTCATATTGATGTTGTTAGATTGCAAAAAACGCAACTACATCATTTTTCGGTTTTACCAGTAACTTTAAATAATTTAAATTTTCGCCACCAAAGTTTCTTTCGTATCTTGTGGCATCTTTGGCAACGGTTCAACATTTTCAACGGTAATTTTTTACAGTTTATTAAATATCTTAATTTTTCATAATTATTTTTCTAGTAATCAACTTAATTAATAATTGCTTTAACTTTTGATGTCATTTGTTTTAATGTTTCAAGGTTTATTAAATTATAAATTACTTTATTTAACGGAACTATTTGCTCGCCATTTTGAACCGTGCAGGTTTTTGTGTGTAAAATGGTTGAAGCGTCGCCTGACTGGGAGATATTCCTTTATGTGATTTTTGAATTTGACTTGTCTATTCTTGCAAGAAGAGTGGGTGCAGATGCAGGGCCCGAGGGCCGTTAGGCCTCTCGGGGCTTGTCCCTCCAGTTATTTTCCGTTAATCCTAAAAATGAATCCAGTCTGAACTGAAGCTGAATTATTTTACGTTTGTTATTGCGGTTTTTGTAATCCGTATGTGTTCGTTTCAAAATAAGTATGCGAAACGATTGTGATGTGAAGGAAGTGCCATTTTTGAAAGTTTGTGCTGCAAAATATATGTGTGAAAGAAAAAGTTTCAAGTCAAATACTAGGCAAAGAAAGCTTGGTTTTCCAGGCTAAAATTGAATATAAGTGATCGTACAAATTCTATAAAAAAGATTACTTCCACTGATTCAAGATCCCTTTCTGTGACACCAAATAATATGCGTGAACATCGAAAACAATGAAAGGTATTTTTTAGTGCATACTGGGCTACTTCAATGGTGAGACTATAGTTTAACTCTTATACAGTGTAATGTATTTCATGGGAAATAATTTGGAAGTGGCTTTGTTTTGCATTTACTGATTTGGTCAAGTGTAAGCTAAATATATATATATGCATATACAAACTGTTTTATCGTTGTTTGATTTCATAATGTTTTTGGGTTGTGTGCATCAGAATAATCTGTCATTTCAATTTTCTTATCTCAAAGTTGGCAGTATAGTGTCCAAATAATTGTTAATAAAAAATATTCTATTTAAAAATTTTGGTTTGCTTTAATCTTTCAATTGTGTAAACGTAATGTACTACTTTTGTTTTCAGCTATACTTCAAATATTGGCCATTAAATTTTTAGGTACCTGAAAAGGTAGGTGCTTAATTAAAGTGTAGTAAAAATTGTATTTTTATTGTATTCATGTTTCAGCACCCAGTGTTCATTTCATAATTGAATAAAAATCTAATTTTAACTTTTGGTACCAACCATTTTAACAGATGTGTAGTCTAGAAGATTAAAAAACTATCTCATCTGGGATAAATAATAGTTTATAATTAGATTAATAAAGAGACAGAAAACTGTCTCACATTCATGTTTCAAAATAGGGAAACCATAATAATAATAATAATAGTCTATACTTATTCACCTTGACCACATAACAACAAATTTTCTAAAACACACATCCATACTACCAATCTTCTTAATGATGCTGAAAAAGAAAAAAAAAACAATAGGGATTAAAAATAATTTTCAGAGTGAATGGGTCTTTCTCCCGTATCCTAACCTACAAAAATACACTAGCGAACAAAGACTGAATAAAACCAATAAAATATAGCGAAAAACAAATAATTTCAAAGGGAGTGCGAAGATGATCACTTCCATGATGAAACTTTACAAATTTCAATAAATATTATATGTTCACAAATTGATTAAAAGATTGAGTTACTTTTTTTTAGTATAAAAAGATGAATAATGGACACAAATTATTTTTTTACAAAACCTAGACTAAGGTGATAGGCTGTTGATGTGAATGGTTTTAACCTTGAGGAAAGACGATTTTTGAATAAGTGTATCAATATTTTTTTATCCTGATCTGAATATTGCGCTAATTTTTATCCATTTCAGATTGCCTGCTCTGTTCTTTAATCTGTCTTCAATGCATTCTTCTCTTCATTAGATAGGAAATAAGCTAAATTTCGTTACGGTAGGATGAAATGAAATTGTAAACTAGGAGTATACGTACGATAAATTGAGTTTAAGATTACAGAAAAAAATCTTTTTAAAATATTACAGTGATCGAAATCAAGACAAGAATAATTTTAAATACAGATAGTTTACGTTATAGAATGTGACTAATAATCTGAGTTAAAATATAATAGCACCTGTATCACTATAGCTGAACGATGCAACTTTTTCAATGTTTCGTTAGGCAGCAGAAAGTGAAAAATAAGGAAATTTTAAATGACAGAGAGTATTAATACTCAAAATAAACACCAACTCTAAAATAAATCACAACTGACATTCTATAACTGATTACAAATATTTCTAATTGAAAGTTATGAATAAGTAAAGAATGTACGCAACAATCTCTTTATTGTGATGCTTTAATTTTGCTGCATAGCTCGTAAGGGAAAATAGCCTTCGGCACGTTTACTTTCCGGCGTATATAAATGATTGGTTGGAAGCAAAGCTTTACAGTAATGGGTTTATCCGATTGAACGTTAAAATTTGAATTGTGTATTCAAGAATTATTAAGAAGAATTGTGTATTCAAGAAGAATTTTTACCTATTCTGCTCTATCCACCATAAAAATGATTGATCCACATCACATCAACTTATCAGTTCACTAAGAATCGTACCTAAGGAATTACTTCAGATGTAAAAATGAACAATTTGTTATTAAATTTTTACAATTACAACGATGAACAAAAGTGATTTTAAAGTTTGTTTCATGTTGTTTTGTAAATCATGATAAATATATATGTTGATAATCTGAAATCTCAGGATAACATTATGGAATACTGATTATGAGAAATGTGAGAAACGTATAGAAACTCCAGTGATATGATCTGACATTACAGAATACTTTAATCAAGTTTCTAGAAAACATCGAGAACAAAGTTGAGAAGCGGTCATTAAATTCGATACATATTTTTATATAAATTGTCTATAATCGCCTCATTGAAATTCATTTCGAATTTGACAGCACTAGAGCTTTTTCTGTTGTAGACATCGATATGTAAACGACCTTTAATCATAGAAGAACAAATGAAATATGAAATATTGGAAATAAATGTCCGTTGTCTTCAATTCCAGTCTCATTAATAGAAAAATTGGAGATTTTTGTTTTTCACTCTTGCGTTCTTAATTTGTTCACTTTCTAAGGGTGAGGCCAAGAGAACATTCGGCTGGTCTCAGTACTTTATATTAGGCTCAACTCCACTCCAATTCAGCTTTACCTGTATGGGGTATCCTACCTGGGGGGGGGCACCAAAAGTACGATGATGTGAAGTCGCCGGATACGTAGGAAGTTTCTCGCTTCTCTACTAGTGGGGACAGTAATGGTTTGGGGTCAAATTACCTGAATTCTGATGACGGGACGTACCTCCTGCAGGAGGGGTTGTGTCGTGGCAGGTGATAGTCTTTAGGGCTCCATCCTCAGTTCGCATTTTGATGTCGTAACGATTATCATTCATTCAACTCGGATGCAGGCAGGAGGAGAGTAGCTTTCTTGTGGTTACCTGGACTGTATTATGACTTTATGATATTTATGACTTTTCGTCATTCGAACACAGATAATTTCTTAAAAGATACAAATACAGTTTGCTAATGATGTTTATCTTCTGTTTGATTCAACGAATATAAGAACATAGGACTGAATAATATATTGTGCAGATAACCAAATTAGGTTGGACGAACGTTAAAAGCGAGTATTTTTAACCCGATTAATTTACTTTTTAAAAATGTTTAGAAGAAAAGAAAAATAAATTCATTTTGAGAGAAAATGAATTCTTTATGCTAAGAAAAATTTTACAATCCAAACGTAACTGGAGAGTTGTCTCTACACAAATTCCAAACAAAGGGGAAATCTTTGAATATTAAAATTAAGTTGAAAAGTAAATCTCTATATAGTATAAAATAACTGGTGCCGTTACTTCGCGTGTTTTTATTAGAAGAAGCACAAAATGCTATTTTTGTCATTCTGAAATTTTGATATACAAAAGAGCATCCCAATTTTTCGCTTAACTTGGGTATTGACAATTCTACATACGTTTCTGTGAGTGACTATTTTCAAATTGTTTAAAAGGTTTATTATTAGCTGAAGAGAAGCACGGTTTTACCAGCTTTTGTTTCCTATCAGCCATTGAAAAGAAATTTCTCCAAGTTTAATCAGATTAGTTAGTGAGCTGTGTGAAAATTGAAACTGGAATTTTTTTCAATAACTTGAAAAAAACTTAATTTCCAAATACATATCTTAATAAAACGGCATTTTGGAGCTAATATATCACATTAACAGAATTTGAATAATATCTCTTTGTTTATCGAATGATTTATTTCATAAAAATGCAAATCTTCTTAATAAATTCAGTGATAAAAATTTGGCTTCGAATAGTTGCATCGATTTTCTTTTCTTATTTGCCATCCCCACCTTTATCTCTACCTACATTTATTTTCTAAAACTTTATTTTAAAACGGTATCAATAAACGAATTTTCAATTTTCTCCTAACCCAATTCTTAATTAATCGATTCAGACTAGATAACTTCACTTTTTTCACTTTAAAATTTATTAAATTAAAACCAACTCTTACGCCACAGATGCTCGAGTGGAATCACGAATATTTCCCATAATTTTTAAAAAAATAATATCGATTTGCATTCCCAAATATTCCCTTCTTCCTAATCGTTAAAAGTAAACGCAGGAGACATTTCTAGAAGGAGAAAATGAAGGCTCTCTGTGGAAGGCAGCCTAGTGTTTTGTCTCCCATCACCTGTCCTCATTCAAAGAATAGATGCTCCACAAATAAATGAAATTGCAATTGGAACCATTTTCGAACCCTGGAAGATCCCTATTCTTAACATAACTACTCGTTCCGAGAAGGAAAATTATAAAATAAATAAATTATACTATTTATTTTATAATTTTTATAATTTATTTATTATAAAAAAATATTAAATTAAAACCAACTCTTATGCCACAGATGCTCAAGTACCATCACGAATATTTCACACAATTTTTTTAAAAATAATATCAATTTGCGTTCCTAAATACTCCCTTTCTTCCTAATCATTAAAAGTAAACGCAGAGAACATTTCTAGAAGGAGAAAACGAAGGCTCTCTATGGAAGGTAGCCTTATGTTTGGTCTCATATTACCTGTCCTCATTCAAAGAATAGATGCTCCACAAATAAATGAGATTGCAACTGAAAACATTTGCGAACCCTGGAAGACTCCTATATTTAACATAAAATAAAAATATTATTTATTTTATAATTATTTATAATTTATTTATTTAAAAAATTATTAAATTAAAACCAACTCTTATGCCACAGATGCAAGTGTACCATCCCGACTATTTCCCACAAATTTTTTTAAAAATAATAACGATTTGCATTCCCAAATACCCCTTCTTCCTAATCGTTAAAAGTAAACGCAGGAGCCATTTCTAGATGGAGAAAATGAAGGCTCTCTGTGGAAGACAGCCTAATGTTTTGTCTCTCATCACCTGCCTCATTCAAAGAATAGATTCTCCACAAATAAATCAGATTGAAATTGGAAACATTTGCGAATCTTGGAAGACTCCTATATTTAACATCAAAAAATATTTATTTTATAATTATTTATAATTCATTTTATTTTTAAAATTATTAAATTAAAACCAACTCTTATGTCACAGATGCAAGTGTACCATTCCGAATATTTCGCACAAAATTTTTTAAAATAATATCGATTTGCATTCCCAAATACCCCTTCTTCCTAATCGTTAAAAGTAAACGCAGGAGCCATTTCTAGAAGGAGAAAATGAAGGCTCTCTGTGGAAGGCAGCCTAATGTTTTGTCTCCCATCACCTGTCCTCATTCAAAGAATAGATGCTCCACAAATAAATGAGATTGCAATTGGAAACATTTGCGAACCCTGGAAGACTCCTATTCTTAACATAACTACCCGTTCCGAGAAGGAGCTTGGATTAGTAAATGTAGGACTTGGGTAGTTAGAAGCGCAGTTGAACAGCTTGGAGCATTCTCCCTCCTGCTCTACCATCATCACCATAAATCACCGCGTTAAGCTATCGGTTTGAAATCTCTGCCCTTTGGGGGTTAGGGGGAATTATTAGGGAGGGTGGAAGTAAGCAAATGAGGGCGAGGGGGTACCAGTTCGAAAGCTTGCTCGCCATAAAGACTTTTTTTTTACTCTTTCTCTTTTTACTTTTCTCACCGAGTTCAAGAAATGTTTCGTTCCATTCGTTTATCTCTTTAAACATCTTTTTTTTTCCTCTTTTCTTCCTTTTTGTTCTTCGTTTCCTTACCATGAGTGGGAGAAAATAGCCGAATGCGAAATATTTATTTATTTGTATTATAATTTGGGATCTGAGACAGAGAGGCTTCGGTCCCTTCTTCTTATTTGTCTCGAAGTTTCTTAATCGTAATCAATAACGAAAGATGGATTATAGCTTAATCTTGCATTCAATTTATCGCAAGTGCTGTTTCCCCATCTGCTAGTGGTAGTTCTTATGAGCCATCATTCAAACCTAAAAAGCAACGCTTGCTGTAATGAAAAAGGTGCCTAATTTGAAAAATAGGAGTTATGAAAGCATTCTCCCGCTTCTATATGTAGATCTCATTGTTTCTTGTTTGGCAGTTATTTATTATTTCTTCTTATGTTCCAGGAATTTCTTTCGTTTGACAAATTTTTATATTATGTTTTTAAGCAAATTTTTCCTATAATGACTACAAGTTGCGGCGAACAAAAGGACTGGGTATTTTTTATTTATAAATGCTAAAAGAACATGCATTTAATTATTTTTATTTAAAAATGTCTAGTATATATGATTAATGCAAATGCTTTATTCAGAACGGAAATTTACAGTTTCAGTCTAAATATTTCCAAGTAAAAATAAACTACAGTTTAATTTTCCCATCCAATAATTTCTATAGTCTCACAATATTAAATCATTTTTTTATTTTAACTAAAAAATAGATATTTTCCACTTAGCAACTGCAGAACTTTTTATGATTAGATATCTTGTATTGCTCAGGTACTTTTGTAAGTAGGGACAGATTTTTATTAGTAGCAAAGTAAGTTTTAAAAAAGTTACTGAATTTTTTAATTTTGTAAATAGTGAAATCTTCATTATGTTAACACATTCTTTGGTGACACTCTTCAGAAATCGGCAGGCAAAATAATTTGCGAAGCAAATGTGTAGGGGTAATTTATTTTGTGGGTTTTTACGAAATAAATAAATTTAGATATATGTACAGTAGATCACATGATAATAAGAAAATAATAATTCTCATAAAATAATGTACAGCATGACGATCTTTTCACGATCATGCAAATCGAAAATATATAAAAACCATAAAAGGATAGAAAATTATATAAATGCTTACTGCTTTGCGCAATTGAGTTTAAAGTTAAATCATTTTGCAAGGCATATTTTTCATCTTTTGAATACTATATTTTCTCTAAAACTCCACGCGTAACTCTCTTTTAAAAATCACTCAAAAAATGAATAAAAGTACAGCTTTCTCAAGAAGTCTGCGAATACAGATCGTTAAAACCAGACTAGGTGCTTCGTTCTTCTACATGCTAAATCAGCTTACCAAGATATCATGAAGTTACTTTCTGATCTATAATCACCATTATAATCAAATTTTACAACTTTCATAAATGGTTGGAAAAGAATCTGAAGAAACAACTTCTTTAGGAAAGAAATATTGAAATCTGTAATCAGCAACTCGACTCTTGCTACAAAAAAAGCATCTGCTAATCTGATGCATAAACAGGAGGTATAGAATATGGCTTGCGCAACGTGAATACATATATATATTTCACCTTGCATTTACTTTATTATCTTATTGATATTCGTTTCTGCTAAATGTCACTAATTTATTAAATATTTCTTTCATTGCTCATAAATTGTGTTACATATTACACTAATCGTGCAATATACGCCCAAACATTTATTTCCTTTGGTGAAAGTTTATTTCCTTTTGTTTATAATAGATTTTTTATTTAATAACAAACCACTTCAGGACACAATTTTTATAACAAGCACCATTTATACTTTTTTCGCTGGTGTGATGTAGAATTTTGGGAAGTAGGGTGGTGACTGAGGTGATGTAACTATGGTTCAAAATTACAAGGTACATGCTAAATAAGCCCTCGAGAAACTTTGACAACTGAAGTATATTATTCTTTTTTCTTGAATAATGCTTTGCGTTAACCCTTTGCAGTCGATGCCGCCACAGTGGCGGCATTCGCAAGTCGTCGTAGAAGTCGGGTTTTTTGTTTCTGACCCACACCGATCAACCTACGCAAACGGGTGGGCTGGTCGGTGTGGGTAAAAAAAAAAAAAACCGACTTCTACGACGACTTGCGCATGCCGCCGCTGCGGCGGCATCGACCTCACAGGGTTAAGTATTATTCGGTTAGTTTTCAACATTTTGATCTTTCGATGAAACATATTCTATGTAAAAAATTAATATTTCTTTCTAAACTTTGGTCTTCGCAATTCAAAGCCGGAAATAACGATTCTTCTTAAGATCACCTTTATTTCCAACACTTCATCACCTCTACGAAAGGACTTTTTTACTTTCTTGCTATGAAAAGGTGAAATGTCTTTTATATCACCATTTATTCCTTCAAGAAATATTGCAATCATTTTTAAACTATTGCAGCATTTTGAATCTGACAGAAGAATCCATTTCATGTATATTGTAAAGCGTAGATTTAGCCTTTTTTCCACATATTTTTAAGCTGTGGCCTGGTCAGATGCTTTCAACGTCTAAGATAGAAAAGAAAGAAAGGCCGTAAACACTTTTGTAGAAAAATAAGTTGCTTCCGAAAGAAATTTGTAATACTTGGCATTCAACCGTGAAATTTCTGGAGAAGCTCGTGGCAGATTTTACGCTCTTTGTTAGCCTACTACGAAAACTCTTTGTTGTCGACGACTTCAGTAGTATAAAAAGACGTTAAGGAATTTCTTTTTGATGAGCAAAGAGGCAGCTATTTTCGAGCCAAGAAATTTTTATAAATTCCATCAAAGTACGTCACTAATGTATGGAAAATTCTAACATGTATCGGTGACGTGTTTTTGAGGAGTTTTCATTGAGTTTATGGATTAGAAACTTCATAGCTTTTCAACCCTTTTCAGGAGTTCTGCGTCGCAAAATAAAATATTTTTGATTTCTAAATGATTGTGGTTTGTAAACCTCTAAGTACTCTTGCTTAAGTTTTGTGCTATGACCGTATTAACGAAATGAAACGTGGTTTCAATAGAAACTTTCATTATTACCTGATTTCAGCTCTTTACATTAATTATAATCCGGGAAAATTTTTTTAATCAAGGAAGAAGGTTTTCTGTAATGCAGACTGCAGGATTCGGTAGAGAGTTTGTGTCTTCACACCAAGCTTTTTAATTTTGACTACTAATTAAGAAAATGCTTTAACATTCTAGAAACAATGTTAACATATACTTGGTAAATGCACAGTAGAACATACATTAATTTGCATTCATGTAATATTTATCAGTAACAGATATGTAATTATGAGTCTTTATTAATATTATGCTCTATATTCTTGTGTCATTTTAATTGGAAATAATAATTAGCTCCTTTATCTTGAGTGAATTTTGGTTACTGTTACAAATACTGTACTTTGAAAAATGGAAAAGATGCACTTCATAAATATGAATTATCTGAATATCTTTGAATTCCATTTACAGACAAGTCGAATATTAAAAGGCAAAATTCCCTTAACATTTACCTTTGATTTAAAGAAATGAAAATGAAAGAAGTATTGAATTATCTCTTCATTCATTGCTGCATTAGTTTCACAAAAACTATATGGTGCATACTCTTGCTTTTATAGAGATTCTTCTAAAATTTCTCCCAATTCTCATTCATACGTTTTCTTTTCGCAAGATCAAAGTTTGAACATTCTGAGAAAAAAATCATACAAACTAGTACAATGAATAAGGAAACTCAGACAAATATATTTAGCTCTTCAATATTAATTTTACTTTTGAAAAAGAATTCCTCTCATTAGAAAAAGTACGGTTTCTTACTTTCTCCTTTCTTTTGATTATTGAAAGAATATTTTAATACCAAATATTATTGGCACTCTATCCTGGTGCAAATTTTCCACTTTGTGACTAGAATGTAGTTTCTAATCTTGGTTATAACACTATTTGTTCTATACGTAACAATGGTGCAAGTTAACTGTCCTGAAGTTCAGATGTCAGAACGTTGTCGCAGACTAAAAAATTTAAAAATGTATAGGCCCAAATATAATGTTCATTGTCTCAGGCGATTATTTCCTAACAACTTCCATGCATTTTCAAAACAGTATAATAGCAAAGTAAATCACGCCAGTTTAAGAACGAAACTTGATAGAAAGGTCTAGTTAATTGTTTGCTACCCTATTTGAATTTATAAACACATTTTTAATTTATAATTGATTGCATGCAGCGATGGGTTCTCATCATTTTCATAATAGAATTTAGATATTGGAGTGCCAGTTTAGATGATATAATCACTTTTTGAACCACTACTAAAAATCACGAGTTCAATCCTCAGCAGCTCTCACTTAATTACCAAAACGAAGAGTTAATCTAACAAATAAAATAAAAGCAATGACTCAAGACAAGTAAATCATTCCGAGTCCTCCGATTCCTAATTTCAGTTTAACCGTGATCCCCCATATATTCTTCTACTTTATTTCAAAATTAGCATTATTTTGTAACAGTGAGTAAGAAACCTCCACGAATGTGAATCTATGTCTACAATCAATGTGAAGATCAAACTTATGCACGGTGGTGCGTCGAGAAATTCTGCAGAGAAATTTACCAATTCAGATGTCGTCCTCTTCATCTAAGTACGACTAAACGTTATCTTGCTTATCCTCAGTAGCTCGTAACGTATTTGAAACCCATAATGTATTTTGAAACTACATGAGAGCTACTACGGACAGAGCAGGGACAAAGAACGGCTTTCTGTCCTCAGTAGCCTTTAATGTAGTTTCAAAATATGTTATCTAACAAATGAAATAACTTCTTCGGCAAGAAACTAATACGCCATTCTCACGGATAACGTCCACAGATATTTAAATGCAATTCGACTTCTTACAACTATGATCCCTCACAATGTGAATGGTAGCTACTCTTATCTTGTATTTTATTTCGAAATTAGCCTAATTGTGAAACGGTGAGTGAAAAAGCTCTACAAACTAATCAATCAATCCAAAGATGACCTGTACTCAGAGTGGTGACGCAAGAAAATCTTCAGAGAAGTTTGCCAACTCAAGTGTCTTCCTGATTATCTAACCACGACTCAAAATTATCTTGTCCGTTCTCAGTAGCCCGCATGTAGCTCAAAATGAGACATTATCTAACAAATCACACCAAATAAATGAAGCATTTCGGTGGTGAGAAACTCATTCGCCAATCTCGCGGAATTTGTATACAGATTTTTAATTGAAATTCGACTTCCTACTGCCGTGATTTCTCATCCCTAGAATGCTGGAAACAATCTGACCTTGTATCTTATTTCGAAGTGAGCTTGACGGTGAACAAGTGAGTGAGAAGCCTGTTCTCCCCAGTGATTGAAGATGCCGATTTCAGTCTCCTTTGCACTGTGGTGAAGCACTACAGGATAACGAGTCATTTAGATGTCGCATTAGCCTAGCTGCATCACCGAGAGAAACGAAACCTCCAGGGTAATGAGGACAATAGCTGTAACGAAATTGAGCGGAATTCCTACGCAAGTGTTGAATGGGCGCCTTCTCCATTAAGGTTGTTATTTACAGGAGAAAATTTATTAAGTTACAATTGTTGTCGAAATGAATGGGAAATTTCCTGTACTGTCTCTACAGGAAGCATTTATTTGAAGGAAGAGAGGAGTATCACCGTTTCGATTAAAGATAGTTGTTGTTTTAAACAAGCCTAAGGTGTAATTTGGAATAAGTATCGAGTTTAAATTAAGTTTCTAAGACAAGTGTGTAATTGCAAAAATGGCAGTCGGGAAAAGGGGGGTTCCTTTTGGGTTAATTTCTTTAGTTTCCTCAAACAAACTAAATACAAATCGTGCATTCGGTTGAGAAGTATGAATTGTTCCTTGGACTTCAATGTAAAGGAATGGAATTTTATTCAATTTTGAATATTACGGCAGTACACTATGTAAAACATTTTTAATTTACCAGAATGTACATCATTATTATATTATCATGATCACTATTATTGCTTCCTGAAATAAATTTCTAACGAATGTCTGCCTTTATAAACTACGTATAAATATTCTTTCTTTACCACGTGTACTAAACTTCTGTTCAACAGTAGGTATCAAGCTAATTACCTGTCATTCATGTAAATTTTCTTAAAATAAACTAAAAATATGCGTGCCTTTTCTTATCTTCATCTCTTTTACCAAAAGTAAGATATTTCACACCTGGAATATTATAAAAATCATTTATTTAAATCCTGTGGTAAGTATTTAAAACTTCTTTGCTCGTGATTAGTGACGCAATAGAATTTATATATTTAAAAATAAAAAAATTATTTTGTCAACAGTGACAACCAACAGTTAAATAATTCTATTTAACTGCAAATTTGTTTAACGGATACAAACATTCTTGTTCATTTAGAAATATCAATGTATTTTTAGAGTTCAAAATAACATATTTTAAATAAAACATGAAAAAATGCATGTCGAATGTTATCAAAATTTTTTTAATTACTTACTTTGATTTTTTATGTATTTTTATTCATAGAAGTGCGTGCATTGCATGTATTTTCCAATTATTTTTTAAGCGTTCCGTTCACTAATTATTGAAGATACTATTAAATTGACTACTCGTACTTCCTTACTCATCGGGGGTTATTTTCTTCGAGAAGAGGGATATTCAAGGAATTTTCATTCTTTAAAATCTTTACCTATCTGAAAAAATTCCCAAAAACCGATAAAAATATTTTTTGAAATAATTATTTTCAATGTGAATAACGGAACATTTGCAAATTCAATGGGATGAAAATGTGGCTTCTATCTTTGATATCTATTTAAATCATAAAATGACACATGGTTCAGAGGTGCGTTCAATTCTATAAATTTGTGGGATGGGCAAATGAATTAATTAATGATTATGGTTTGTGTTTTAATTTCTCCTATACTTTTTAAATTTAGGAGTGAATTGGAACTCATTCTTCTCTTCTGTGTGTTAAAAATGAAACAAAACTTTAAAAAAGTTTTCATTTTTAAATCCAATCAGAATGTAATATGCAAAAAAAGTTTTCAAAATCATATTCATTAAAGATTCTAGGAAAAATATGATAACCCTTTATATTCAGTATATCTTGTAAACATCCTTTCATAAATACTTCTCCATATGTTAAAAACGAGCAGACACCTCGTTGTGATCATAAACCGAAACGAACTGAATATTTCAAAACGAAACATTTGAGACTTTTTACAAATACAGAAACATATGAAATGTAATATATCATCCAAATTATTGAATGAAACAACATTAATGAATATAACAAATCCGCGGTAACAATACACCATTTGAACAGCTATCGTCTTGACTTTAGATTTTTCGGGACACGTAAAAAGTTCAGCTGTTTAATGCATAATGATTAATGATCTCTTTTCATTGACTGTAATGTGTGCAGTCATTACAGAGATTTGTATGCTTTTAGAATCATTTGTCTTTTCACGGTCAAATTACTCTAAGTGACGACGCATAATTTCTTACATGTCAGCATTTCACGAAATGTGCTTTTTTTTAAACATTCGCAATCGCGTGCCATTGCTTATGTAAGTGCAGAATCATTATGGGAAACATTTTAGAAAGTGCTGATGTATAATAGCATTTTCATTTTTCTTAAGGGCTAGTTTTAATTACATTCCACAAAGTGTAGTGAATTTGCAAAGGAATGAACTCATGCCAGTGTATCTCTACTAAAAAATAAAAGTGTAGTGAATTTGCGAAGAAATAAAATCATGCGAGAGTATCTCTACGACAAAAATAAAAGATTCGAATGGGTCGTTATAAAACATTTCTCTAATGGTGAAGAATTTTTACGTAGGAATAAAAATTTAAAAAGTCAAAAACTTAAAAGTAAACATTTGCCAGTTCTAACTAAATTACTATTTCCTATGAAAGAAACCTTCTTAAAGAAATGTTCACCCTAGCTTTACACGATTTAACCCGGTAAAAATGTATTTATAATTCAACAAAACTGAATCTTTTTCCTGTAAGAGGAAATTTAAGGATGATCAATGGAACATTTAACCTAGAATCGTTGAATTCCATTTGCATCGCTAAGAGCAAGCAATTATGTATATTGCTTAACAACAAACATTGGAAGAAAGATTATATGATGTGATCAATAACTGTTTGGAAATTTTATAACGTCATTTTAGCATTGTCTTAAGAATCTGGCTCCATTTGTGGTGTTTATAAACTAAACCAGACTATTAACTAACTTTCATTCATTTAATATCTAGACCATAACATTTATTGGCTAACTTTTATTTTAAAATAAGTGGAAATTGCATAAAAAAGCATTTTCTTAAAAGCCTTGAATGTTCATATTAAAATCCTGTGTGAAATAAATTATCAAATATTCAAATTTTCACTCAGTCTAAAAAGATGATATAATTTGATGGTTTAATCAGACCCCTTGGCAGTCTTTTACATTAGATTCAACATTAAGCTCTGTCTTTAGTGAGTTTCTCTTCAAATCATTCCTCGATTATTTTATCCATTGGCACGGTTTCACTTTAATCCAAAAAAAGTCTAACTTGGAGTTTTTTGGGAGCTTTTAGGGATCTATTTCAGGGTGGAGCTCTTTCAAGACACCTGCAGATGTAACCTTCGAATTAGAGCATGTGATATGACTCAGTGGCAGCTGAATATAGCAGGAAAAAGGCTTTATTTCATTATACCCTCAGAAGGTTTTCTTCATTTCAGCACAGAAAGACATATTCTATAGGAGTTAGGTTTCTATATATTATTTTTTACCTCTTTCTATAAAGGTTCATGGTTTTCAACCAAAAATAACGTCTGTATTTATTGAAGCAGATGATTAGAAATAAAATCCTTAAAATTTTATTAGATTTTAAATTCTATTAAATTAATTCTATTCTGCAATTCTATAAATTCTACATAATCAATTCCATATATTCTAAACAATCAATTCTAAAAAATTAAAATTCTATTAAAATTTTAAAATTTTGCACTTTGAAACTTACAAGATCCGTTAAGCAATGTATTTTATTAAGAAGACCACGAAATAAGAAAAAGTGCCAAAGCTCACAAGTGCCAAAATTACAATTAAATATGTCTTTATCTATTGAATGCTTCTAAAAATTTCTTTTCAACATAAGAACAGCTAGTGACACTAAACACGTCTTTAGCATTTTGGATGAAGAGTCCCAAATTAATCACACAGTTATTCAAAATTCATTAGGTATGATTCATTTTTTAATTCTCTTAATCAGACAAGAACAAAATTTCTAAATATAGCAGGTAAGAATAGACTGTATTTTAAGATCTAACTGTATAGTTTGATAAATTTTGAATGTCTTTTGAACATTTATTTCAGAAAAATTTGTTTACAATCATATCTCCTAAAATGTTCATAATACCATTAAGTAGAAAATTGAACTATTGGAGCATATTTTCATTTGGATAATTTTATTGGTACTAATATTAAACCAAAAAGAAAGCAAAACAATAATTGTCATTGACTTCTTAATCTTTATCATCTCCTTGATTTTTTATTATCAGAATCACATGCATATAAATACAATATTTTTACTTTGAAACCTAACAAGGTATTTTATGTCTAACATGAAGTAGAAATAAATGCTAATTTTTAAAATAAACTCTCTATTATTTTTGAATGTATTTGCATATTTTCATTTGATGAGAAATTACGTCACATGCTTTGCTCCTCTACAGATTCAATGAAAATAGATTGCACTTACAGATTCAATTGTAAAAAGGTTTTTAACATAAATGTAGTTCTGAATAGCGGCAATTTTTCTCCACTGCATTGTGTGGAAGTTTAAAATCATTTATGATTATTTGTTTAAAATTAAAACAGAACAAATCACACTTTAAGTAATTATCCAGGTCTCTTAAAATTGTTTCCCTTACGCTTCAATCAAATGTTTATGTTCATTTGTAAAGATTATATTTAACACCAAACATACGAATTTACAGTGCAGTAATTTTAGTGTTATATTAACAGGTATGGCCAGCATATGCATGCATGTTTCGTCCTTTTACTTCCAGAATCATGGTTTTGAATAAGTAAAATTACCTATTGAAAACGTTTATGCACCATACTATAGGTAGGATACATTCCTTCACTCCCATAATTATGGCTTAGAATGAGTAAATGGCAATACTTCTGATGCTCTCACATTTCAAAAAGGCCTTAGGATGCTAAAATAAAAACCATGTATTTTTTTTCTAAACTTACATTATTGCTTTGCTATTACAACCCTTTAAGTAACACGATTTTGTAGCACAATTCAAAGGCGAATTTTGGTGAATAACAATCAGTAAAATAGAGTCATTAAAATAACGACTGAATGGCCAACTATTTGTTTCTGGGCCTTTCCTATTCTAGGCAATTTCTATATGCCGTTACTATCATCTCCATATCTCCCACATAGCAATCAGCTCTCCTTCTGATGCAAGATATAGGGAATTATTCATAGAGAACTAGTCATGAAGTCAGCAATCACGACACTCCATAATCGAAGTCATCTCAAAGATTTTCTCCAAATCTCAAAAGTCACCACTACCAAATGTTAAATGTTGGTACAGTATTGACTAAACAACAGTGGATTAGTCAATCAGGTGAGCCATCAAGAATTCTCCTCCATACTAATGCAAAATAGCCCTAGTGAAGCGTCAAAATGCGACGCTAAACCAATCATAATCTAACATGTTATTAACATAAATTCTTTTACTAAATTTTTTCCATTACATCTTAGCCAAAATATTTGAGTTTCAGATGCAGATATACATGAAAAGAATTACTTCTGCATGTAATAACTTCTTTCAATCTTATCTACGTCAAATGGAAACTTTTTATTAAATTTATGAGCTAAGATTTTCTTCAGATCTCAAAAGTCTGCAACCATCAGATCTTAATAGTTGCCACTGTATTGATCAAGCGATAGTGGGTTGGTCGATCAGGAGAGTCATCAATAATTCTCCTCCGTACTAATGCATGTAATTATCATACTGATGCATGTAATTAACATTAGTTACAACTGAGAATTTCTCAAATATTCAGTGACATCGGAACTAAAGAATTTCTTTTTTAGAAGCAAGCATAATTGTGAAGTATTATATCTGCATTCTGCAGAATTATAACAGATTCTTGCTACCTTACCTTCAATCCCTTTGTATACAATGGAAATGGATTCGAGCAATGAATTGACAGAGTTTTTGAGGTTTAAATCTGTAATTAAGTCAAAGTAGCAATTAATTTAACAAAGACAAAATCACTTTCAAGTGTCCTTTATTTTCTTTTATGCCCCAAATAAAGATGCGTCATTTTATTAGGAGGTTAAATAAATTCGTAGGTAAAAGTATTCAAAATAGAAGTTGGTTATCGCATTTGAGTATAAAGATAACTTAACTGCTAAATAAACTGAACTAACCAAACTTTACTCAAGCTAAATATAAAAACGAAACCATTATTTCTGTACTTTGCTGCGGATCCACAATTTTTTATTTCTTTATTTTTGGAATTTTAACTTTTACTATAAATGTGATAACTGATTAACCCACTGGCTGCTTTTTGCGCAATTTCCGTAGGCAGGAATTAAGTCTATTTTTTGCTGCATCCTGCTATTTTCGCTATCTACTGTGTTTACTTAGTACTATTTATAGCGTTGAATCGTATTATACTTAATAAGGCTTTGCATATAAATAATTCACTTGGCTCAACGGTATTTAAACATGTTTACAGACGTTGCATCTAAATACTTATTTTTTAAAAAAATAGGCAGTGGAGGGTTAATCTTTGTATCCTTTAGAATTCATAGCAGCTCTTATACTCAGTTATCTGTATTTATGCCTATAATCTTCATAATGCTTTATGGTAATAGCAAAGTGTATTCTTTCTCATTTTAAAAGCCACTGATATAGTGAATATTCAAATTTCTCAAGTAAACTTTTCATTCGTCTTTATTACAAACTAGATTAATTCAAATGGTCATTAAGAAAAGTTCAAAAAAGAATGAATTCGGATCACTCATCTTCGTATAAATCATTCATCTCAGAGGTGAATTCGAAATACATGCAGAAAGAACCGCGAAGATTACAAGACGTTAAAAACCATTTTGCAGAATTTCCTCGCAAATGTTTCATACTACACAAAAATGCATCATTACTACACCATTTACGTTTTCTATTGTCATTTTCCTTGAAACGATTTCCATATGATATCGATATAAATGAACTCAATATTATGAAATGTATTAAGCGATCAATAACGAAGAACACGGACTTTCGTTCAGCACGTTTTTATTTCTGTTTCTCCGCTAGCAGATCATTTTTTAGTCATAAATAGTACTTTCCGTATACTATTTGACATAGATATATCTGTGTCATTTTATCCTAAGGATGCAAATCTCGGTGAGACATAAGATTTGACAAATACTCTTTCGAATATGGGTGACAGATAAAAGCGACGTCGTTATATTGTCATTTCGAACATCGTTCATCAAAACGTCAAGTTACACAGAGAATATTTCTCCCGAGCTTTTAAGAAGATAAAACGTCGCCCTTCTTAATTCCGTTGAATTCGCCATTTCTTCTCAGACCCAGGATGGTTATGAAAAACTTGCAATACTTTTTACATTTCAATTCTTGCGAATATTTCCCAGGGTTTTTTGTTTGTTTGTTTTTCGTCATTCGTATTTTATTCTCCATTCATAATTCTGGAATTCTCCAAATCCCGACAGAATGCAATTTATATAAAAATTGATTTATTTTTATAAGTGCATTTATTGACGTAAAGCGATGTCTAGGTTTTAACTCAGCCATTCAGCATTTTGTCTGTCTGTAAATTTGTTTGTGGCGCAATCACGGCCAAACGTGTTGTTCGATTTTCTTCAAATTTGGCAGAAATGCTCCTGGTGGAACAAAAAACGATGTATATGTAAGGATTTTTATTTTTTGAATTCGTTTTAAGAGAGTGGCCGATTAACAGATTTCAACGTTTTGGAGAGTTATTGGCGACTTTGGCAATATAAAAACATTTGAATCATTTTGGTAGAGGTTTATGTAAATGCTGATAAAAGCAAACATTTACTTTTAATATTAATAATACGATAGAAACAGACGTTAATTTTCTAAATACAGATCGTCAATTTGTTAATACTGATGAAAGCAAAGATTTGTGTAAATAATTCGCATTCGAAAAAGAGAGTGAGGAAGATAAAATCATATTTTTTTTTCATGCTGATAGTTTTTTCCTGTTTAGTTCTATCTAATCTTTTTTTTCTCTCTCTCTTTCCGTGAAAGTGTTTTCAGGGATTCTATAAAACGGTTCGTGTTATTAAAATTTGAAGAAGATTTTCTGTTTTTTGCATAACGTTTTTTTTTTTTGCGTATTACTCTCAATTTTTATATTTTTATGATAAATACTAATCTCATTATTTCAGCAAGATATTTCTTCCATCTTCAGGTGCTTTTGATACTGTTAAATTTATGATAGTTGACTGATCGATGTGATAGCTGTTTCAACTCCGTTCAGCATTTCGTCTTTCTGTAAATTTGTTTGTTACACAGTCACCACCAAACGCTTTGTTCGATTTCCTTTGATTGAGGTTTTTTGAGGTCATAGAAAATGACATTTATGTCAGAATTTTTTTTTTTCAAGCCGTTTCAAGATGGTGGCCGTTTTAGTGATTTCAATGTGTAATGTGAGTCAATGGCGAGTTTGGCACAATTAAAATATTTGAATCATTTTGGTATTGTTTTGTTTAGTTATTTTAAAGCCCCGTTTCGAAGCAACACAGGGGCTATTTTCGGATGGACTTTGTAATTTTTAACTGCAGTCAAATGACGAGGACACCTAAGATGGTGCCTCCTCTGCAACCTTCCGCACCACACCTGCGGGAGGACTTTTGGTCACTAGATATGATTTAACGTGCAACAAGCCCCATACATGGTGGGTCTTCAGAGGAATCGGGTTTCGAACCCTCCGACCCCAAAGTCGAAACTTTACCAATATAAGTTAACCTTCAGTTTGGTATTGGCGACATAGTTAATTGTAATTTTGTTAATATTAATAACAGTAAACATTTAATTTTGACATTGTTTATAATGATAAAAGAAGATATTTAATTCTAATTTTGTTAATGCTGGTGAAAACAGACATATGATTGCAATTTTTAATACTGATAAAAGCAAATATTTAATTGTAATTTTGTAAATGCTGATAAAAACAAAGATTTGTGTAAATGAATTGCATTGAAAAAAGTGTGTGTGCGAGAGAGAGAGATAGGATCATGGTGTTTCCATATTAAGAGCTGCTTATTCCTGTTCAGTTCCTTCTAATCGTGCATTTCTCTTTTTTTGAAAGTATGCTTTTTCCCACGATTCTACCCAAATGGTTCATGTTATAAAATTTGATGACTACTTCCATTCTGGAGTGTAAAATTTTTTTAACATCTGTTTCAATACATTTTTATGTAGCTTTATTAAGTTAATGTATTTATTTTGTAAATACAGGGAGTAAAATTTGTGTATGTATGTGTTAAGCAAGTTTTATATAAGACAGTGCATTCACGGGGTGTCACGATAGTGTCTGGTGTTCCTGGAAAAAAATTGTCTCCAAAATTATTGACAACGTTGGATAAACCTTTAAAGTCTACGATGAAGAACAGATCTTAGATTTTTGAGGGGGGGCGAGGAGGGGGCGAGGTGTACGGTCCACAGAACTACTAGTATTGTTTAGCAACGGATTCGGAAACCCTCCGCGCTTTTATGCATGCGCCGGGCGGAGTTATTTTCATCGAAATAGAGGGAAGTGAAGAATGGAAGGGTATGTTTACATTTTACTGAGAGTGATCTAACAAAGAACTACGGAAATGTGCTCATTTGAATCATTGTCTTTCACCCCTTTCCGGTGAAAAATCGTCCAAAAGTGGTAGTCTCGGAATCCGTTGCTGAACAGTGTTTTAATGTTCTTTTCATGGCTCTTACATTATTGATGATGGCATTCAATACAATAAAACAGAATATTTTATTTGATAATTTCTGCTGAAATTATTCTAGTTTGTTCCCCATAATTATCTGACTCAAGCTTTTCTTAATTCCGTTGCTGTCATCACGTCTTCATAGATCCAAGACAGCTATAGAAAACTTGCAATACTTTTTACGTTTTAATATTTGCCGATATTTCCCAGTTTTTCAACTTCTTTTTCATAATTTTTATTTTACTATTCCACTTATAATTCCAAAATCCCCGAAATTGTGAGAAGATTAGAATTGTTATGTAAATTGTTTGGTTTTATTTTTATGGGTGCATTTATATTTTGATGATCTTTTCATAACCTTTACATTACTGATGAGGCTAATCAAGACAATAAAACAAAGATTATTTTATTTCGGCAGCAAATATCATTGCTGCTTAAAGAAATTGCCTTTAAATCCAAAAATAATCGTTCAGTCATCGATAATCAATTATATATTCGTAGCGTATCGACAACAAACTTTAATAGGAAGGAGAAATCACAAAATTCGGAGACTCTTTTCACACTGACTCCCAAAGATGAGTACAACTACAGGGTGGTCATAAATTATTAGATCTAATTTGAAAAATTATTTTTAAAAACCCTATAATGTAGCAAGTTCTTTTTTATAAATAAGACAGTACCTCAAAAAGGTTTTTTTTTAGATAGTTAACGTTAGTACTAAATCTGCGCAATTCAACGCAAGTGTCAAAATGGCTCAACGTCTCTGGTTCCACTCAATTCTAACAGTTCGAAGAATTATCGTTAGAGTATCGAAATTGGCGATCTCCAAGTAAGAACTCCATTAAGCATTGGTATAGGAAAATAATTTGTGAAAGTCTCCCTCACTGATGATCATTTCCTGTTCGTTTTAATTTCTCATACCAACGTTTGATGAAATTCTTACTTGGAGACTAACAATTTTGATACTCTTACCGAATAATTTTTTGAAATGTTGCAATTTATTTGCTTTCGTGGAACCAGAGACGTGCCTTCTGCTGCATTGTAGCCATTTTGACCTTGCGTTGGATTGTGCAAATTTTGTGCGTCGTAATGGCATGTTACATTTCTGAACAAAACTTTTTGAGATCTCTCTCATTTAAAACAAACGAAGTTGCTAAATTATAGGTTTTTTTTTATTAATTTTTGGAGTGGATCCAATAATTTATGTCCACCCTGTATTTTAAATGCTCAAATTATATCGAGCAGAGCCCAAGAGGCCACCTGCCGCTGACTGATTTGCATATACTGGAGCCCCCGATCATTTTCTCCACGTTACCATGAATTTAATATCAGATTAGTGTAAGAACAGTGGTCTCGCTTATAACTTCATATTATTAATCAAATATAACAAGATTCATGTCGTCAATTGACGTGACATCACATTCACATCATAAACGTAACAGCGTATTCTATCTAACTGTATGTTGTCATTTGTTGGCGTGGCATGGTCCTTTTCCTCCTGCAAGTTGGAGATGGACTCCAAACTTAAATGGGTGCAGTTCACATGACATGCATCATGTGAATATCAATTGACTCCATTACACGGATCTAATTTATGACATTAATAAAAAATAAAAAGCCATGATGCCAAATTACATTGCAATAATTGCTATGAGAATGAAACAAATATCATTCGTTTCATTATCATAGCATACATTAATTTCTCAATACATTCTTGTACTCCAAACTAGGACGTATATTTTTTATATAATCTTCATTGTATTCGTATTCATCTACAATGGAATTCTTCTTTTTTCATTTATATATCCTATAGTACCACCTGTAACCAAATCGGATAGTAGCCACATAAGCTCTAGGAATAGAAGTGTGGCGTTGTGTTAAGATGCAAATTTACATTAAATAACACGAATATTGTCCATATACATTTTGTTTTTATCATGAAAAAGAATATAATTATGTACCGAATAATTTTCTGTTAAGCTGAAACCACAGAAATGATTCAAATAGAATCTTATTATTTGGCCAATATTTTTAAAAAACTACATTTTCCCTTAAATTATTAAAAATTCTTTCAAAAGTACTTTATTATTCAATTATTTATTATTCATTTCTCATATTTCTGTCAAAAAAGACGCCTTGGTCTGAATTAATCCATTGCGAATATCCCTTAAATGCACGACTGTAAATCATAACACTATGCATGCATTTCCATTTCTGATTAGTAGAGAACTCGCGAAAATTAGACTAATATCTGAACCCCTTTGTTCTGTAATCTTCCCTTAATTATCTCCTGGTACCTGTTATCACGTCTTCAATGATTAATGCACAAATAATCAGGAAGTTAGTTATTTATAGTCCACAAAATTCCTTTCATATATATCTAGCCTTCAGAAACATTAAGGGCATTACATAGTTGAATTTAAATTGATTAGGAAGGCGTCTTCGACTAGAGCTGCCATAATTCTGATAGAGATATTTTCTTAACTGCTCTGCTTTGTCACCGCAGCTATGGCGGAGAAGTTGCATAGGGAGAATAATGAAGTTCAAACAAATGATAAGATTACACCCTCCCCATATGGTATATTAACGGGTAATTTGTTGCAGCGTAAGAGTTTAAATGAGTGATTCATTAGGTAATCCCCTGAATGAAGGAGGAAGAGGGTCAGAAATTGTAGTCAGTTAACAATTCGAGTGTAATTCCTATGCATTGTCATTCGCAACTCAAAATAATTGAATGAAAAGATTTCATTTTAAGAAAATGCAAAATTCTATTTAATGCACAAGGCCACATTAAAATTAATCAAAAGGAAATTGAATAGGTTGTATATTAAATTCAACCAAATCTTGGGACATTATCCAATAGCTTTTCATATGCATGAGTTGTATGAGATAAATTCCATTTAATCAGTAGGGGGATTGAGGGAACATTTATAACTTTTTTTTGGAAAGCTAAAAAATGATTTTACCAACGATAGAAAGTAGAATAATTAATCTAATATAGGATTTCAGTCGAGTTTTGGTCATTAATGACATAATAAAATAATTATCACACATACTTACACATCGTGTTTTTTAATTATGTATTTTATTAATAATTATTGTTTATCTGCATAAGCAGTTTTGTTCACTATTAATAAAAATATTTTATGAACTATGCACTTCAAGTATTACTATAATAGCAATTTTCTTTTAATAGACACTTTAAGTTAAGAGTCTTCACTCAACAACTAAATGAAATTTGAAAAAAGAAACCGTCATTTCTGTGCCCTCAGGCGCAGTAAAACCCGATTTAAAATTCACTTTGTAAAGCTGAAAATTGGGCTTGCTTCAATTTCGTTTCTAATGCTTCGAAATGTTTATAAGCTAGTATAAAAAATAAACAAAACGCATTGGCAATAAAACAAGCAGTGAAAATTCTCCTCACGTTAGAATTCCATGAAACTTGAGTGATTATGGAACTTATTGTTATATACTTTGAAATTTCTTGCTACAAAAGAAAAAGTTTATTATAGGTAGTATGTTGTGAAATATGGAACAATGAGTGATGACGGAGGTTTCTTGGCAAGTGTCCATGCCCTTGTTCAGAAAAACGATTCAGAAAGGTCTCGGCCAAAGAAATAAATCTGTTAATTCATTGAGATGTAATATAACGTTACAACATTAAAACAAATTAAATAACTAACCAGAAATAATTCAAAAGCATTTTTCGCGAAAACTATCATCTTAAACTTTTCTAAATAAATAAGTCTAATCTAATAACAATTTCAAATCTAAAAATGAAAATAAAAGGAAATTTTCATTAACTTGCTTTTATTAGTATAATAAAAACTTGAAAGTAAATATTACGGAAAATATGGAATTCAAAAACAAAATTACAAGAACGTGAGGGGCTGATAGAAACATTATGAACACAACAAATAAATTGGAGTTTTAATCAGCATAAATAATATATTCTCCTCGATTTTTACTGAATGTTTTGTAATTTTCTTTCAATTGGTATGAATTGTGGCGTGATTTCCTTATCATATTTTTCTCAAAGTCTCATGCCTTTATGATTTTTCTAACCTTCATATTTTTGAAAAAAACTCCTTTCAAGTGCTTAATTCACTAATAAAAGCATATTTTAAAAATCTTTTTATTATTTTCTATTTTATTCTTTTCTATTATAATAATTTTTTCTTTCCCTAATTCATTAACTTGCGTAATTCATTAAAATATGTGATACGGAGCTTTATGACCAATTTTTCTCAAATTTACTACTAGATAGTGCCTCTTATATATACAGCAACGGCCAATGAAAACGAATTTCTGATAGGAGCATCGAATCCCAGACTTTGCTGCCAGGTCACCATGACAAGACACCGTGAGAAACTGGAAAAAGAAAGTTTTTATTTTATAAATGAATCTAGGATCAATGAAAGTTTAGGGTGGTCTATCAAAATGGACCACCCTAGATTTTGTAATGTTTTATACATCGGATCTTACGTATATTCGATATATAAAACAAGGACGCTTACACGGTCAGTTAAAAGACGATGCAATATCAAAATCGATTATGCTAACGTGCGTTGCTATTGTAGACCAATCAAAATCACTTTATTTAACAATATGATTAACCCAAGTTGGATTTATAATGCCATATTCATAAAAAATGTAAGTGGTGAGTTTTCATTTGGCCACTACTATACATAATTTGCTATATATTGAAGTTAAGTTATAAATAGTTTGGGATTCAGTCAGCTACTAATAAAAACAGCACATAAAACTAAATTTCAATTCTATCTCGCTTAACATCCTAGATTTCCAAATTAGTTAGCAGAATTTTCAATTTGACATGGGAAAAAAATATGAATGCTTCTGCCCAGTAAAACTTTTACATAGTATACTTTGAAGATAACTAATTAAGTAAAAGGAATTTCTCTCGCTGGTATAGACAAATAAAAATGTCCAACAGATTTAATTGAAAAATTCCTCAACTTCAGAAACATAAAAGACTAGCAGCATTGTTAATAACAAGGGCTTTTTGTGCCTTCTCTTGTTTCTTCATCTTACTAAGTGAATACACCTTATTACAACACTTTATTAAAAGCACCACTGCTGCACTTAATTAAAGCTAAATATTTAAAAAGTTGAAAACACAATGTTCGGCAGTTTTATTCTGGAGTGGAATAATAAGATTGATTAATGCATACGCGTAAAAGAATAAATACTTTTGATAATTAAGACAATTTCTTAACAATTACTCGAGAATTAACTTTAAGAAATTAGCCCAATGTGATTTTATTCAATATTTAATCGTTTTTGCTGTGTAAAAAATATACTGTTGCAGAAAGACAAAAAGTAATGCAATGGTTTCTTGATCTATACTTGTGTACATTCCTTTTTTCCAATACTGAATTTATAAAAAATTAAATATTAATTTATTTTAAAGTTAACAAATTAAAAATTCATTAATTTAAAGAAAATTATTTAAAATACAAAAACGTTTTATATTTTTCAACTTTTGCATGAAAAACTAAAGATGCTTTTCATTCGAAAATAATTCAAAGATAAGTCGATTGGAAAGCTAGAATAAAAACACCAAACTTTTATTTTAAAAGAATTATTTCTGCTACATCGCCTACAAGTAGTAAAAACACTGAAAAAAATGCAAACATTCAAGCCTTTTCGGCTTTCTCAGTAAACTTTTATGCGTTACTATAATTTTTTAAAAATTTTCCAAGTATTTTAATTAAGTTAAGATATGTGCTACTAAATAAAAACACAAGGTTGCAAAATGAATGAAAAAATTACTTTCTGTGCAGAAAATACCATGAAATGATTAAAAACTAAAATATTTTTTTTAAATTTCCACATTTCAGAGATACTATGTCTGCAATATATAATTATCTTCCGTAGAAAAATGAGAACTTCCAAAGGTATAATATCATATATTGACCAAAAAAGTATAATGAAAAAATTTTATCATTATGATTGTCACTTACCAGAAAATGGGTTTCAAAAAATTCCTTTATCCAAATTCCATTTATTCCAATTACCAATCGTATTATTCGTACGATAAATAGCCATCGGTTTCCGAGAAATATTCTCTATAAAGATATAATGCCATGTATTGATTTAAAAAAACATATAAAGAAGAGTTTTATCCTAATTAATATCGCCTATAAAGAAAATTTATTTTAAAATATTTTCTTATCAAAACAGACTGATCATATTTCACAGGATTTATAAGGAAAGTTACTACATTGAAGTAAATATTACCTAAAATTTGGGTCATGAAAACTTTGAAATCGTGTTGTTTTATCAGAACATTCAACATTTTTTGAAATTAATTGAAAAAACGTCTCCCGTTTTAATCATTTCACTTATCTTTCAGTCTGAATACCACCAAATATTTTTACAAGTATTTAGAAGACTTCCATTTACAGGAAAATGCGGTCGCGAACACGTTTAAAGGATCCTTTTGTAAGTGAAAAGTATTTAAAAATCCTTAGACTAAAATAGCGCCTTTAAATTTGAGTTTCAACAAATAAGGCAACAAAATCTGCTTTTCATATCTATATAAAAATTAAAATTAATAAATAGTTTGTACGCTATAGAAATCCAAACTATAGAATATATTTCTTACAAATTTTGATAAAGAAATTTTTCCATAAGGATCTGGAGAAAAGTTTCAGTGAAGGTTTCATGACAATCTGTTAAATGGTTAATTTCTTATGAATTAAAATCTATGTTTCCATAAGATTGTTTTGTGTTTAGTGTTGCCACTCCTGTTGAGTGAAAATATAGATATTAAAATTATTTTATTTATTTACCTCCGAGTTGCCACTCTCAAAGATTAATAAAATTTTGTACCATTCATTCAAAATTATTAATCACATACAGAAAAAGGAGCTTTCAGCGGTTTCTAAAAATCGTTTGATACAGTCTGTAATTTTTCAAGAAGCTACGAGATTTAAAATCTTTTTGGTGCAACTAACATTCTCAGTTTAATTAAAAATAAAGTTGCAATTAATATAAGAAGATTTTGTGCATTATAATATTTGACGTAAAAGTATTTTTACTTTAAAAATATTATATTTTTTTAGAAAAAAGACTTTACTTACGTTCGTGTTGTCATTCCATCAAGTGCTAATATGAAATATATTTTCATTTTCTTGCATATGATGTTTACACTACATAGCCGTCAGCATTTAATTTGGTATTTGATAATTTCAACCTTCGTTGTATTATAAGTATTTGTCATAAGTACTTCAAATTTTGCTCACAAATACTGAAGTATATAGAAGATTTTAGTGAAAGTTTCGTGGTCATTAATTAATCACTTTATCTTAATAATAAAAAAATTCTTCCATAAAAAAGCATTGAGATCAGCACTAGATGTCCCCATACCACTTTTAACTTTTAAACAAATATTTAAAATGTGGTCAATAAAGGTTAAAGCAAACGTGCCCCAGTGTTAATATTTACAGTGTTTACATAAAAATAATTTCATCCCGAGAAGCACCAGGTATAACAGCTAGAATCGAATAAAATCCATTTCATCCTTTTGACTATTCCTAGGAAGGCGTGTTAAGAGTACATTTTATGGCATCGAGACAATCCAGCTCAAGAATAACCTAAAGCCCATCAAAAACGATGTATGGCACAAGAAACTCCATCAGTCATCTACCACATTAAAATTAGTAGCTAGCATAACAACACAATTATCCTCGCTTCAACTCGTTCACGGAACGCTACTCAGCGTTCATTTCCCACATAAAGACCCCCTGTACGCTACTCCAGGAATGACAACTACGAAATGAGGGAGACCATTTACAAAACCGAGTGCCTTCCCTTGCGATAGCTGACGGAATTTACTCGCACAGCAACTTTTGCTAAGATTGGCCATGTTTAAGTCCCCCCTCCATGCAAATTACAAATACAAACGTGCAACAATTCTTGGCATCCTTAGTGAAGTCTCCCGTCCAAATCGTCGAATGAAACCCAGAGCTGAATTATTCGAGCTCTTTGCTCTGGCTCGTAGATGAAAAGAATTCACTCGCTGCTGGCATGAGTTACTCATCCGCTGGGATATTCCCCTTTTCCCCCTTAAAAAATACTTGCATGTTTACCATGTCTGTGTGCTCTCGAGATAACAAAACTGTGTAAAAAAATTCAGGGGAAAAAAGTCATACATAATTTACTATTTTTGGTTCAGTGTAAATTCCATTGAGTATTTGGTTGTGTAGTGGGGTTATTTTTTTCTCTTTATCCCAACAGGAAGATTATTCTAGCAATCTTTTCGAACCTTGAAAATTACAGAAAAGGAAAGCATTTCTAAGTCTATTAAATCTTTTGTCATAAAATTATACATTTAAGAACCCATTAAATAAATTAGAATACATGACAAACTTCAGTTATGTAAAAATATTGTAAACAATGACTGTGATTTTAATCTTGTGTGGAGCGAAGTAACAAAAATGCATAAACCGCATGTTTGTTACTTCGCTCTATTAAAAAAATTAAATTCGTTACTATTTAAAAAACTCATTACTGCAATTAAAATGAGACTCACTCAATTCTAAGGAAACAAACAGAAAATTTCACTATTAATAAATTTATCTCTTGCTCCCCCTGACAATCTCGTATACTCCCACGAAACGGTGCGTTTTGTGTTAAGTTCGTAATATAGGGAAGAGAATCAAGTATGCATTTTACATATCTTCCCATTGACCGATTGGGCTCGAAAATATTATAGATTTACAATTTTGGTTTCAAAACTACATACCAAATTTCATTTACCTTGTTTGTTGTTTTTGAGTTATAGTGTTCACTTAGAAACGGACAGACAAACAAGCCCTCTGGAGGATTTAATACAACATTAGTCACGATCTACAGTATAAAATTTACCCAGAAGAGAAATTTCAGTTGCTCTCTTTTGGAAATCCAGTTCCGTTTTAACAGCCAAATGATACTTCTAAACCTGAAATCACTTGGTCAACATCAGAACAACTTCTAATACGCTTTTTCCGTAATTTATCTGACAAACTGCTCCCCGTATAAAAAATTAAAATTAAAATATCATTTTGAAACATCAAACTTTATCTCAGCTGTTGACAATACAGTTTTTTTATTGAAAAGTTACTAAGTACTTTGATCTTTCTATTCGCACTTTTCTATTATTCTATTTAAAGTTTTAGACTTTTTGTACGGTTTTGTTAGACTTTTAACACGATGACTGTGTGTCTGTTTTCGAATAAAGTTTTTATAAGTTGACACATAAATAAAACCTTTTTAATGCTTTGAAAACTTTTAACTACAACCATGAGTCAAAAAAAACTTCTTTATTCTTATATTCCTCAAAAAAATTCTTTATTCTTTTATTCCTCTATATATATATATTCCTCAAATCTAAAAGCCTTATACCTATTAGGTCGGACACTTTCATCAGCTTCTGGACTGTAGGCACACATTCAAAATATTTCAAGGAAAGGATGACTATTCAGAAAATATGTTTGTCATTCCAATATTTTTTTCGTTCAGTTTTCAGCGAAAGCTAACCTCTTTAGAAAAGACGATGGTATTTCGAACGATGTAGTTTGCATCAAATATTAAAATATAACCTTGCAATGCATTTGAATGAAAATATTCTAACTCTTAAGCCTTCTTCGAAAAGGCTACGGTAAAAAAATTCAAGGTTTTATAAATATTTCATTTTTATGATTGCTGTGGGTGTGGTAAGAAGAAGCTGAAGATTGGGAGTTTCGCGTATTTGAATAAATGAAGCATCGAATTCTTTCCAGGCTTTTAAAGGACATCTGTCCTCTGTCTCTTAGGATTTCTTTATTGCTTTGAATATTGCTGAAACACCAAAATGCTGCTTTTTTAGATTTATTCCACTTTACTTAAAATTGTATTTATATCCAATTTAAATAACTATCAGATGTATTTGTTTTGAACAAATATGAGTATATATTTGCTCTAAAAAGTTGAGCTTGCTTCTTAAGAAAATGCATCTCCATTGTTTCCCAAAACGTAGAAAAGACACGGGAAATTTAAGTAATACTATTTTTAAAAATTATCAGTTTGTGAAAGGCAAAGCTTTTCTTAAGATAAAAATTTTAAGAAGATTTCATCGTTAAGAAAAAGGATTTAATTTCTCGGTGGGTTAAATTCGTGAATAGTACTCATTATTATTAGTGTCATATGCTCTTTAGGTTTCTTCATGTTCTTTTTTGTTTGTTTCAAAACTCTTTCATTTTTTTAATTTCAAAAGCTTTTGCAAAAATTTAAGAAATGGAAACAAGAATGTGAAATTTTAGAATAAACATTTACTAATTAAGTAAAATACCAAATATCACCATCACAGACAGTGGAAAAAATGGTGGCGATTGGAATTTTCTGAGAAACATTAAGAGAATAATGTGTCATCCTCAAGGAAAGTCTAAGATTTATCTTTTATAAGAAAATCGTTTAAATGTTTCTCTTTGAGATTTTAGCTCTTGCATTACTCAATAAACTTAAATTTACGTGTTACATCACTCACATTAACAGCACAAAATTGAAAAATAGACGTTGAGTAAATTAATAGTATAAGAAATTCAAAGTTCAAGAGGATAAACCCCTTGCATGATATCGCTATGCAAAGTATGAGTTAACGAAATATGAATAAATAATTCATAGTTTAGAAATTATGAAGTGCTCTTAATTAAGAAAAGATGGGGAGACTCACCGAATTTGGACCGGTGTCATAACTTTAATTCTATTAAATATTTGGGCGCAAAATAGGCAAATTATGTTGCAACGATATAAATGCGGTGTATGAAATCATTTTTAAGTGAAAGTGTTACGTATTTATAGTTAGATAAGTGTTTATAGTTAAGTATCATCGATCAATTATTTTAACAAAAGATAAAAAGCCCTTCCGCTGTTTTAATTTAAGTAGGAAAATGTGTTATTATATCCGCAGATTGGAAATTTCTGTGCTTACAATTTACTATGATAATTTTATTAATATAGTTTAAAAATAAAGTTAGTGGAATTCTTTTTGTTGCTGTTCAAATGTTGTCAAGGTTTTGACGCAAACAGTTGTCAAAGTTGGACTTTTTAAGTCAATGGGATTATTATCTTAAACTACAGGAATAGATTAGGAAGCAGTTTATCACCACTAGTAGTTCTTATAAATTAGAACTGGAACAGGTCAAAGCAAAAAAACAACAAAATGACACTAATCAAATGCTGGAAAAAAGTATAAAAACTTAGAATATATATCATTTGTAAAGAATCAACGACACAGTGCATTAAATGTTGTACTTGGGTTCATGCATTCTGAGCTGGTGTGAATTTGAGAATCAAAAAAATATTTTTGCTTTAATAGTTCTTAAGAAATTGATGGTCGAATCTGGTCAACCAATGCACAGTGATCAATTTTATAAATCTAGCTGGAAAAAATTTAAAAGAAAACATCAGTATTATTTCTTAGTACCAAATGCTTTATTGGCAGCAAGAAATACCAATTAAAGCAATAAATCATCTCTAATTTAAACGATTAGTTCCTGGAATTTTGCCTGTAATCGGAAAAAGTTTGCATATTGCGACAGTACATTTTAAGATCTTCTAGAAAGGAGATAAGTGATTTGTGTTATGTGTTGTTTGACTTATTTTAAACTAATATTTGTGTTTATATAGTCATTGTGTTAACCAAGGTTAATATTATATCTTAAGTTTCATATATTAAATGCGAGTTTTAAATATATTTTTAATATATGAAAAATATATGGATTTTATACCATTTTACTAAATGTTATTTGGAAAGCAAAAAAATTTCTTCTGACGAAAAGTTATATTTTTATATACTAGATGTGTTGAAAAAAAAGAATACTCAGAATTATACCCGGATCTGTCCGGGAACCCGGAATTTTTGAGGAATTTTGTTTCGACATATAAAATATCTGATCAAAAGTATCCGGACACTTTCGGATTTTTTAGAATTTTTCCCGAAAGGCTAAACTGACTGCTCTTGAACTTCGACCATGTAAATAATAGTCCCTAACTCACATTTTACAGTGAAGATTCGGTACTGAGAGCAATTAGGGTACCCTCTACAAATTGATGGGGAAGAAAATTATTTTAGCCCACCCCTGTTCAAAGAAAGCTTATAACAAAATGTAACTTTCAGCAACGGTTATGTTTAATGTGCATTCTACGTGAATTTTAGTAAACGCAGCACACATATTCGGGAAGATATAGGGGTTTTCTTAAAAAATCCCAAATTTCCCCGCCTGTGTTTTGCTTATAACATGCAGAGTTTTCTGTTATATTATACCAAACTTAGTATATTTAGTATATTATATCAAACAGTAAAAATGACAATATGTTAGAAAAGCATTGTGTAAACATTTTGAAAAAGAAATTTGAGTTTTATTGGAATTATGAGTATTTTAACTAAACAATTTTTTACTTCACATGCACGAGATATAGCTTAATTTTTCTTTCACACCTTTTAAGCCAGATATATAGGGCAACTTCTATAAAAAATTAAGTTCAATATTTTTAAAATTCAGAAAGATATCGGTATTACAACGAGAAGAATTTTAGCTCCTACCGAAGAGAAGTTAAAAGATGAGGGGTTGTACACAAATTGATATTTTTTAAACTTGTATCTTTGAATAGTTATATTGAATTGTATAGTGGTTAGAAATTAGGTAAATACCCATGAACACTTGTAATATTTGTAAAGAATAAAAAAATATTTGTAGAATTATTAAAATATTTTAAGAAAAGAGATTAATTAGATAAAAATTTGTCCATAAAAGAAATTAATTTAAAAAGATCGTTTGGCCGTAAAATTGTAATCATGTAAATAATATAATTAAAGTAATTAAATTTTTGTTGCTTATAGTGCCTAATTAGCTGGAATTTAAGTTATGCAGGTAATTGATAAGTGTTCATGGGTATTTAGCAAAGTTCTTTAGCATAATTCCTGTAATATTCAAGAATTTTTTTTCCAAATTTTTACACAATGTTTTTCTAACATATTGTCATTTTTTCTGTTAGTTTTGTATAATATAACCTTTATATCTTCCCGAATATTTGTGCTGCGTTTACAAAAGTTCATGTAAATATTATGCACAATAAACATTGCTGAAAGTTTCATCTCGTTATAAGCTTTCTTTGAAACTGGGTGGGCCAAAATAATTTTTGTCTTCATCAATTTGTAGACGGTACCCTAATCGCTCTCAGTACCGAATCTTCACTGTAAAATGTGAGTTAGGGACTATTATTTACATGGTCGAAGTTCAAGAGCAGTCATTTTAGCCTTTCGGGAAAAATTCTAAAAATCCGAAAGTGTCCGGATACTTTTGATCAGATATTTTATATGTCGTAACAAAGTTCCTCAAAACATCCGGGCTCCCGGACAGATCCGGGTATAATCTTTAGTATTCTCTTTTTTCAATACATCTAGTATATAAAAATATAACTTTTCGTGCGAAGAAATTTTTTTGCTTTCCAAATAACATTTAGTGAAATGGTATAAAATCCGTATATTTTTCATATATTAAAAATATATTTAAAACTCGCATTTAATATATGAAACTTAGATATAATATTAACCTTGAATAACACAATGACTATGTAAACACAAATATTTGTTTAAAATAAGTCAAACAACAAATAACACAAATCACTTATCTCCTTTCTAGAAGATCTTAAAATGTACTGTCGCAATATGCAAACTTTTTACCGATTGCAGGCAAAATTCCAGGAACTAATCGTTTAAATTAGAGATGGTTTATTGCTTTAATTGGTATTTCTTGCTGTCAATAAAGCAATTGGTACCAAGAAATAACACTGATAGTTTTTTTTTATATTTTTTCCAGCTAGATTTATAGAATCGATCACTGTGCAGTGATCCAATCTAGGTAACTGGTTTCCTTGATTGGGCCAATGACACATTTCTTAAGCTGCATTTTCCTTTTTCAAAGCGTATTTCATAAAAAGTTACTAACATTGTTAGGAAGATAAATAAGCTACCAAAAGATTCTGCCTTTTGTTTTTATTAAAATTCCTTCTCAATCACTGTACATTAAAAAAATGTCCAGGTAGTCTAAATTCACCGACTCTTCCCTATTTAAATTGGAAGTTATAATTTTTCTTTCAGCACTTAATGTTGTGGTGTTTACATGGTAAGCGTATCTTTCGCGTAAAGATTTTACAGTTGGACACAAAATAAAGGAGTTTGAGAAAGACATAAATATTTATTTTGATATTTAAAGAATCTTTTCAGACAATCTTATTAATATCCTAACAGTAGGAAGTGTATCAGCACCTAACTATTTATTCAAATCTCAATTATAATTGTTGTCAAATTTCAAATGAAACTTATCCATTATTTTTAAATTAATCCTATCCCAGCTAACCAGAAAATCTGCAGAAAAAATCTTTTTTGAAGTTTTCTTAAAGATTTCTGCAGATTTTTTGAAGACAGAAAAAATCTGCATTTTTTATTCAATTTAATCTGCGGAAAATCTACAAAAAAAATTCTTATTATATTTTTCTCTAAATATTCTGCAGATTTTGGAAGACCGCAAAAAATCTGCATTTTTTCTTCAATTTAATCTGCATAAAATCTGCAAAATTTTTTTATTTTTTTCTTTAAATATCCTGTAGATTTTTTAAGACTTTGCATTTTGTCTTCAATTCAATTTGCAGTTATTTAGCAGATTTTCACAAAATCATCAAATTTGACAAATATCTGTTGATTTTTTGAAGATTTAACTGCAATTTCATAATATCTGCATTTCTCTAAATACATATTTTGCACCATATTCTCTAATATTGCAGCTTTATTTTCCAAAGGATATAAAACAAAATTAGAATGTAATTATCATTATTGTTTAATTCTACAGCAGACAGGAGTTTCAAAAAATTTCCCAATCAAAAATTGTCATAGGCACTAAATTTTTTAAATATGCCACTGAAAAAAATGAATTCTAAAATTATCTTTAAAATAAATATTTGAGGTTTTACCATTTTAAACTTTTCACCCATAATTTAATTAATTTCCAATTAGTTTTCCAACTGTCTTTCTGACTAGCTATTTTCCTCCAGAAAGATGGGAAAAGTGGGGCTTGCGCTCTTTGGATGGAAAGAAGGCTTACCAGAAAGATAGAAGGTGAAAACGAATTTATTGAAACAGAGAATTTAAATTATTGAACAAAAATATTACTAATCTCATCTGTTACTCATCTCTACGACTTTGAAATACGTATTCTGACCTTGGCTGATTTTTACACCACTAGATGGCGCCACGAGAGCTATGGTGACGCTAAAACTCAAATAGATTAATTTATCCCCGTCTCGTGCATTACTTTGTGGCGTTGTGGTTAGCGTTCCTGCCCGCCAACTACAGGAACGCGGGTTCGAATCCAGGACTGGATGAGTTTGAAGTTTTGTCACAATCTGAATCGGCATCGTACAAGTAAGTTTAATCACAAATTAGATTAATTAAATTATTAATTACATTAACTGAAATTAATAATTAAACCTTGACTGTAGAAAAATCTGCCGAAAATCTGAAGGTAATTGGAACATATTTTTTCAGATATTCTACATTTTTTTTCTGCAGAAAATCTGAAGGTATTTGGAGCATAGTTTACTTCAGATATTCTGCATTTTTTTTCTGCAGAAAATCTGAAGAAAACATGTTCCAAATACCTTCAGATTTTCTGAAGATTTTTTTTTAGCTGGGATGTTATCATCAGGTTAAGATCTTTAATAGATTTTTTAATCCATAATCCACTATTACAGCTGACAGAAAAGAAAACAACTGAGGGAAAAATTCTTCTCTGGATATATCGGATTCCTTATACTACAGCTGTATTACCAGTTTAGTTGAACTGTCAGTGCAGTTGTAATGGTTCGCATTTAGTGTTTCTTATTATTCCTATATGGCTCTAATCCATTTTTTCTATCTTGTCTGAGATTAAAGGATCAAAAGTTCCTCAAACATTGCAGAATTTGTTTCATACAGTATTGATAATTGTTTCTTTACCATTTCTGACAGGAAAGGAGTTGTTGAGTCAAAAACAATATTGAGATCACGCGTACTGGCTTAAAACTGTTGAGAAAACCTTCTATATTATTGCATTTTATGATCCCGAGAAACCTCGTTGCTTCTAGGAAAACGTATTAATCATTTGATAAAGAAATAGTTTATACAAAGAACGACATGGCTTGAAAGAAGAAAAGTTGTTTATTTTTCTAAAGATGATTATTTATTTGTATCTTCTAAACAAATATAATTCCTTTCAATTGTTGCTCATAAAATAGGAAAAAAATTATATTTATCGGAGTAAAAAATTAAAATCAAAGACACATTTATCTTTTTCTAAAAAATAAAAATTACTATATTTCTTTTCTTAGCATTTCCTTTCATTTCAAAATGGCAATTCAAAGAATTAAAAGAATAACATTATGTTATTTTCTTTATTATTCACCAAAGAAATTAATTTTATCTCAATTTTCAGTACTAATGGAATAAAATTTTTCATCCTTTTCGCATATTCATTTAAATAATAACTCGCATTTTATTTTTTACTCCAAATAAAATAAGCACTCGCAAAATATTCTGTTGCACAAGAATTAAATCGATATACCTGTTTTCCTTATTCAAAACATTTGTTTTGCTCTTATTCCTTTTTGGATATTACTTTCTTAAAAAGCATGTAGGTTTCTTGAATATTGTTTTTTATGATATTTCATAAGTATTTGATGATTACTTTAAATTTGATTAGGCATTAAATTTAATCAACTGCAATACTCATTTCTCTTTTTGAATCGCTAGAAAAAATTGTGGTGCTAACCATTTGTCATTTCGAATTATGTTTCGATAGGAATTTTATTGCTTTTTGCCTTCATATTTCTTACTGAGAACTGGGTTCTTTTTTTAGAATTTATTATCTTAACTGAATAGGGAATTCTTTGTAGATATCTTGTCGGAAAATGCTTGCATTTTTTTGCTTTTTAGTTTACGAAATACGCAAATAGAAAGTATTGTAATCATAAAAAAACAGACCACGATATTTTAACAAGTATCCACATTTTAGACCACACCGAGTCCGAAAACAATATTATGCCTATTACATACGTTAAAAACGTAAACATTAAGAATATCAATTATGTCTCTCTGTGAATACTATAACTAAAAAACGCGATAAGTTAGAAAGACAAAATTTTGCTCATGAACTTTTTACCAAAACTGTAGATTTCTGTAAAATTTTTCAGACATCCGTCAGCAGGAAGTCTGTCTATTTAACCGTCCGCGTGGATATGAACACATAACTCAAAAAGGCAACGAGCTAAATGAACAAAGTTTTGTATATATTTTTATCATCAAAATTTCAGATCAAATTTTGGACTGAATCTTTCAATATGTTGACTGACTGTCCATCTGACTATACGTACGAACCTGAACGCAATAATTCAAGCATGCAACAGGCTATAGCCGTGGAGAAAAGTATAAGGTCGCAAAATTAGATGATACAAGACTAGAAATATGTATGATATTTTTGTGAAATGTAAGGATGCTTCATTATATAAGGAAGTAGCAGCAAAAAACATTTAAGTTTAATTACATTATGTAAAAGTTGTAAGTTGAGTAGGAAAATGTATTTATTCTACTTATTATGATGATTTATTCTTTAGTAAGTGATGTAGGAACCTCTTTTTCCTATTACTTGTATTAATAGTCGGTTGACACATATAACCAGACAGAGGTCGGAAGTTGAACGGGTAAATTTAGTTCCAGCAATTTTTAATTGTGGTTTATAGATCAAACTTGCTTCTGTACTGTCTCCCATTCTTATAAACATCTCGAGCCAGACTGCCTGAAAGGTTTCCCATTGGATTGAGCTCGGGACTCCGAGGTGGCCATTGAAGAGTTTTTACCTAGTTCGCTTTCATCTAGGATTTTGTAGAGAATGAAATATGCACAGATTCTTCATCTTGTTAAAATGCCCTATCTCCTAATGACATTAGAGGAGCAATGGGCATCACACTATGTGCCAGCATGTCTTGATTTAACATTAAATTCATTTTGTTTTCGACAAAATCAATTTGAGTTGCCCCACCACAATGCAAATTCTGCTCAAACTATGACAGATCTCTCTTCGAATTGGCGTTTTGAAAAAAGGTGGTGTTTTTTATGCAGATCATACCAGTAAAACTTAAATCTGTCAAGCTCATTTAAATAAAACGTTTTTTTGTCCGAAGACACCACATCATTCCAGTTGGTGGAAGCCGTTAAGTGTTTCTGGAAAAAATTTATATGTGAATCAATATGTTGCTTAGAAAGTGAAGGTATACCTTTCAACTTCTGGTACTCAACATTTGGATTTCTATGCAGTGCATTTATTATTGTTCAACTGGTACAAGGCAACTGTGTCTCATCTTTAATTTGCGATGAAGACGTTTTTTGCTGGCACGCGAGACTCCGGATCTATCTCTTGCATGGAAGAAATTATCTTTGGCCTTCCTGTTCGCTTTCTGTGCCATATCTATCAGGATTAATGAGAAAGCTGTTAACTACAGCTTTCAATCTGCCAATTTTTCGAGCAATTTTAGCACAACTGTAATCAGCATCTTTAAAAGCTATTACTTTGCCTTGTTCAGTTTCTGATAAGTGTTATCCTCTCGGAATGGTAATAAAATACACAAAAATAAAACAATTCTGTATCCACAGAACTTGTATTTGTTCCTAGAATCGAAAATAAATGCTTTCTCAGTTTATTTATTCTTACATATGATGTAATCAGCAGACGACTTTATACTTTTTTCGAAGTTGCCATCTTCTAATTTTGATAATTTTGACATAATTCAAAAAATATCAGGGTTTTTTTTACAAGTATATTTCGATACGTCATTAGGTAGCATTAAATTAAATCGTAAAAAAATTGCATAGTTTGAAATTGCTGTATTTTTCCATATGTGGAGATTTTTAGCCCGATATTATTCTTTTTCACACGACTGTAAGTGAGTACATTAACGAAAGTAGACTGTAGATTAAGTAAAAGAAAAAGTCGAAGGAAGAACCCTCCCGCTGGTAGACTTTGTATTTTACCTTTATATAAGTTGAAAGCCGGATTCGGCGATTTCTGAAAATAATGTCTTAATTGAAAATACAGTTTGTTAACTTCAGTAATCTTTTATTTGACAATGGTGACTGTCTCTTGACTTTTGTCTTTGAAAAAGGAGAAGGAGAGAGGCATGTACTCTTCAATACTTACATAACAAATTCGTAAGAGTTTTAAATATCTACAAAAGTTATTTAAAATTAATTTCAAACGAAATGGAGGTAATATAGATGTATTAAAATTGAAAAAAAGTGTTAATATAATAAGGCTGTGAAGATGGAGGAAGATATCAAGATATTGACGAGGCTTCGTAATTTCCATTGCTATAAGTTGCAAATGAAAAAAGTTCAGACTATCTAATTTCAGAAAAATTAGCATTTATTCTTCTTTAGCAAGAAATGATTCTGAGAAGTATCTAATCCTGAAGACCTGGAATTGATTGCCATCGATACAATGTATTAAAAAATACAAATATGCCACTGATGTCAAGAGCAATTAGCAGACTTTTAAATTTTTACAACGCTGGATGTAAAAATGCTGTAAAAAAGATGATATTAGCATTTTATTAATAAATTATTCATACAGCTACTTTAGCGTCTGGGTGGCTTTGTTGTCATCATTTTATAATAAAAAGATTTTTTTTTAATTTCGAGGGGTCTAACATTTTTTATCGTATCTGCAAACTTGACATCTGTTTCCACATGCTCAGTTTTGAATGGTAAGCATAGATATGATATTTTTTTCTTGTTACAAACTTTTATTTAACTTGACTAGCTTAATGATGGTAAAGGTGCAATTTTGTAGACGAATTTTCACTTACTTCCTGATATGCGGGATTTTTGAAATTTTCTATACTTACGTGCTCTCGATTACAATAAGCTATTTTAACATTTTCAGTCCTTGATTATATGTTAATTGATTTATCTTCCTCAATTTTGGTTCTTTACGCGTGGAGCTACCGAACAGTGAATTTGAGATAAATTGATTTCAAGATTCTATAATATTTGCAATACTGAGTTATAAATTAAAGACTAAAAGTAGAAAATAATTTTTAAAAAACTCTACATTTTAGCTTACTAATAAAAGTGTGCTTTTAAAAACTGTTTTAATTAAAAATGCTTATTTTGTCTTTCGTATTAAAATTAATTTTAATGTATCGGTACTTTCTGGAGACTCTTGGCTATGCATTTCCAGAACGACCATATCTTCTAATAGAGCAATACAAGCTCTGGATTTCGGTATAATTTAGTTCCCTTAATCCATTAATGCCCAGAGATCAGTTTTGGTACACTTCTGAAAATATCTCATAAACTCAATTGAATAATTTTTTCAACATACTTTTTACAGAAAAGTACATAATTTTAACTATTCGTTTTTGTTATATTCAATCGATGGCAGCTCAAATCAATGTAGTCTTTTTATTTTCAAGACAAATACGGAAACTCGGTTTTTTTTTCAATGCGAAGAAGTTGTAAGTTTGTTCGATTATTTTCGAATTAATCTACTTACATATAACAAGTATATCAGTAAATACAATTGTAAGAATATGTTTTCTTTTTGAAATTTCGCATAATTTTAGATTTTGATAGGATTTTTTTTACATTAATAGAATTTTGTCCAAATAGGAACGCTAGGTTTATGAGGGAAATAAAACATAAATTTTTCAGACATAAATCTTTTTAATATTTTTCCAGTTGATTTGAATACATGTAATATCTGTATACAAAATATTATTGAAAAATTGCGACCTGAGCATTTATGGGTTAATCTTTTTTTTTTTTTTTGACACAGTGTTAAAAAACATTTCATTGTATTAAGAAATGCCTTGTGTTTTTCAGTAATTCACTTACGCTAAATTGATTGACTGAACATAATATATTATTGACCATTAAATATCATCAATAGATTGGCATGGTGTCTATTTATAAACATTTTTCTGACAGAAAATTTAAACCATAGACATTCGACCTGTTGGTTTTACAGACATTGCAACATGAGTACAATTACATTTGTGATTTTAGATAGATTCCTTACTGGAAGAATAATTATTACAATGGTTCTCATAACAGATTTCGGAAAATTCTGCAGTTTCTCAGTTCATAGTCCTAGAACCCAAAACGGCAACTCGTTCTTAAATTACATATAACTCTTTGCCCATGTTATCTTGTGCACACGACAACTAGAGTAATTTTAATTGGATTTTAACGACGAGTGATGTGCTGAAGATAGGCTAAAAGTCTACACCAAGTCCTGATGTTTATGAGGAAATGAATAAACGTACTTACAACGACTTTTATTTATATTAAGATTTGGTTTTATCAATTAAAAAATTGGACACAAATCTACCATTAAGGTAAGAAGGGCACATACCAAATTTCATTTATCAAAGAAATTTTTTAAAGAAGTTATTGCGTTCAAAAGTATGCGATTATACAGACAGACAGTCAACCCTTTGACGTATTTGGTCCAATATTTTATACAAACCTGCATTCCTGATGATAAAAATGTGTACCAAATTTTATCCACCTAGCTATTTAAGTTTGTGAGTCATCGCGTTCACATGAACACGGACACACAGACAGACTGACTTCCCGTGGACGGTTTTGTCCAAAATTTGACAGAAACCTACAAGTTATGTGTAAAGACCACATACAAAATTTCATCCATGTAGCTTTAATAGTTTTTTAGTTATCGTGTTCACAGACACACAGACAGACATAATTCCAAAATTGTGTTTTTCGGACTCGGGGAGGTCTAAAACGTGGAGATTCATCAAAATCCAGAGTTCGAATTTTTTGGCGATTACAATAATTTCTCTTTGCATACTTTGTATACGAGAAAGTAAAAGCAGTGGAGAGGAATTAAAACAAAAAAATCTTTGAAACTGATTTCGTTCAATATTTTCATAAAATTTTGAATAAATCAGTAATTTGATATTTATTATAAATACATTCGTTCATTTCTTGATGAATTTAACTTCCTTCTCAAACTCTCTAATCACTAATTGTTTTGAGACAGGGAAGATCAACATTAAAAATCTGAAAATCAACGGTACTGTTTTCTGAGAGATAATTTTTGCAATCTTTCTGATCCTTTTTAAACTTTTCAAGCCTTGAGCGATATTAATAGTGAGGGCAACCCACAAGTGTGCAATTCATCTTCTAGTTCAAACCACGAAATCAACTTTTGGTTTCTCTTTCTTCGCATTTAATGCATCAAAAAAATGTTTTAATATTTACGTTCCATTCATTTAAAACACCTCCACATTTACGAACATTTTTCCAAATGAGCTTTACGGCTGAAATATGAAGAAAATAAATTCCCAGAACTCTGAAGAGCCAACCAAGAAACAACTTCCCCGAAAAGGAGTTATTAAATTGTTAAGTAGCGGGCGAACAATTAGGAAACTGTTACATCTTTAAACATATTACATTTTGAAAAATTAGCATTTAATTACAAATTGAAAGGTTTTCTGTTTCTCTCCGCATTAATTTAATTAAAACCGGAAGCTCAAAATTCTCAAGTTAGTAATTAAAGCACATTTTTCCAACTTTTTATATCTTTTCTCTACCAATTTCTGAAATTAACTTATTCTTTTTCCAGAAATTAATGGCTCTCGAAGCCCTCACATTAATAACTTCAGTATCATGAATATATGAGAAGGGATCTCCCAACGCGCAAACAACTACCATTCGAACACTGCTACAGAATAATTCAATTGTTTTCGCCTTCAGATACGTGGAAGAGGTGATTATTTTACATCATTAAACATTCTGGATTATTTCTCCGTATAAAATCAATGCTTCGGGTGGTACGAGCTCTACTTATCGGCATCTTAACTTACTGAAGGAATAGATAATGAACTGATTAATAGAACTAACCTAATGACTAAAGGACAGAAGGAACACGCTGAATAATGATGAAAGCATCTTTGGTATTAATTCCGGAGTAATTACTTCTAATTAACAAAAATACGAACTATCAATTCAAAGCTACTATCCACATTAGACAGCATGACACGTAATTTGTGGCGTTCAGGAAATTAAGTAGGTCTGCTAGAGTGGTTATATTTTCAGGAACAGATATTAATAATAGAGAAACATAACATGTAATGAACATATAAACAAGTAAAAAAATTAGAATAGCAGAGAAAATCTGTCGACTATCACTCAGTTACGAATAATTACTTCTAATTAACCAAAATACAAACTATCAATTCAAAGCTACTATCCACATTAGACAGCATGACACGTAATTTGTGGCATCCAGAAAAGTAAGTGGGTGTGCTAGAGTGGCTATATTTTCAGGAATAGATATTAATAGTAGAGAAACGTAACATGCAATGATCAGATAGACAAATAAAAGAATAAGAAGAGCAGAGAAACTCTGTCGAATATCACTCAATTCGGAGGTAATTCCTTCTAAATAGAAAAAGTACGAACTATCAATTCAAAGCTACTATCCACATTAGATAGCATGAAACGTTATTTGTGGCATGCAGTGGGTCTGATAGAGTCGTTATATTTTCACAAAGAGACTTTAATAATAGAGAAAAATAACATGCAATGAACAGATAAACAAGTAAAGAAAATTAAAATAGCAGAGAAAATCTGTCGACTATCACTCTGCGGGGTTTTCTATACATTATGTTACGAGCAGAAGGAATACATATAAAAATATGAAATCGATCTGCATTATTAACATACATCTACCAAAGGAATAATATGAAATCGATCTGCATTATTAACATACATCTACTACTTATATTGAAAACTGAAAGCGGCCCATAGATTATAACATTCAAAAATTTCCCCCCTCCTTATGTCTTATTTAAAACCGGATTGAGATGTAGTGTACAATGTGGCATTCGACATAAGATAACATTACACGCAATTTGTGCTGTGCCTAAAGTAAAGTGGATCACTACCAGAGTGGTTTTATATTCGGGAGTAATTTATAATTGTAAACATATCATATAATGAACAGATAAACAAGTAATAAAATAGAATAGCAGAGAAAATAAATCGACAGCCCAAAGCTCTGCGATTTTGTAGGAATAAGATAAGAAATACACCTACATTATTGATGTTCATCTACTACAAACGATAAAACCGAAAGCAGAGTACAGATGATAGCACTTTTAGCATAGACTCACACGCCTTTATGGTACTGATTCTTTTTTGGTATTGATTCAGGAATAATGATTTCTAATTAGCAAAAATACGAATTATCAATTCGTATACGAATTATCTATCCATACAAAGCAACATGACATTGAATTTGTGATGTGCGGAAAGTTAAACGAAAGTTAAGTTCAATTATCTCTAGAGTGATTTTATTTTCTGGAGTAAATCTTAATATCAGAGATGCATGTCAAACAATAAACAGATTAATAAGTAAAACAATTTAGAACAGCAAAGAAAGTCTGTCTATTATCACAAATATATGAGTTTTTTATGGGTTATATTTCGAATATAAGCTATAGAAACGAGTATGATAACGGTCTGCATTATTAACAGTTATAATTTATAAAAATTAACGAAAATTAGATTAAATATTATTTCCATTTTCTTCCATTTTGCTTTCATTCTAATTGTATTTTTCGTTCTAATTTGCTTTTTTGTGTTTTGTATTAAGGTTTTATTAATGCTTTCTTTTTATAATTCTTAATTTAATTTTTGAAGTTCTAATTCTGCATTATTAACGTACATATACTAAAACAGATATTGAAAACTCAGATCAGCATACAGATGATAGCATCTGTAGAATTGGTCACTAAACCTTAACTAAAACCGAATTAGAAATCCGTGTATGCGATAAAATACAAGGTTATAATACCTTATTACAGATTTTTTCAGTGTCTATTTTATTTATATATTCAGTCATTTAGGTTTTAGAAAATAATAATTCAATGTCTGAAGAAAAAAGAGCTTCATAAAAAAATGAAATTTTTATTAGTAAATATTACAGCGGGCCGAAAAAAATCGAATTTTGGATTATGGAATTCTAATAGTGCGGGAAAATTTCATTATCTTGTCAATAGTAACTGTGAAAAATTTCATTTTCATTGATTTAAATCTTTTGCCTCCTCAAGACGGTCATAGTTTCGAAAAACTGCCAAAACGGCCATTTTTTACTAAAAATAATAAAAATTAGGAAAAATAACAATTGTTTTCTAATAGAGGGCAAATGGTCTACCAGTCCATCATAATTAACCGTAAAAAATTTAACCAGATAGGTTCATAACTTTGGCCTCGTCAAGATGGCCAAAGTTTCGAAAAACTGTCAGAAACGACCATGTTTTACTAAAATTAATAAAAATTAGGAAAAGGGACAATTGTTTTTTAAAAACGACCAAATGGTCTGCCATTACATCACAATTAACTGTTCGAAAGTCGTTAAGACAAGATATTTTGCCAAATAAAGGAAGGTAATAAATTTTATCGAAAAGAAATTGTAGATGAACATTTAGCAATTGTAATAGAACCAGGATCGCAATATTTTGACCACGTAACTCCTACATCAGGTTCGGTCCTTTGTATCAGCACAAATATCGTAAACTGTTTTAATGAAAAAGAAAGTTAATGCTAAGAACATTATATCAGTAGGATGTGATGGCACCATAGTAAATACAGGGCACACATCCGGTGTCATTGTGCTTCTTGAGGAATAATTTAGAAAATCTTTACAGTGGTTAGTATGTCTTTAACATTTCAACGAGCTCCTTCTAAGACATGTATTTGAATACATGGATGGTGAAACAACCAGTCCCCGCACATATTCTGGACATATTGGGAAAAGTCTGCTGAACTGTGAAACTTGCCAGTAGTAAACTTTAAGCCAGTTTATTTTGACCTATCGGTAGTAACGGCCAAAGATTTGAGCAAAGATCAGAAGTATCTATTGGATATACCCTATGCAGTTTTAACCGGCGTTTGTTCTTCTGATCTGTCCCTAAGTGACCCAGGGCCTACTTCTCACGCAAGATGGTTAATGACTGCTAACAGAATCTTAAGATTGTACGTTTTGAAAGAAGAACTTTTTTCCGAGAAGATTCAACTATTGCACTATATTATGCGGGTATACTGCATCGCATAATTCAGTATCAAAATGAATCATTCCTGTACAAGTGGATCAAAACATTTGTGGAATGTAATCAAAGACTCGAGGTTTTTATCAGACGATCTGAAAAAGGTGGTGGATCCTGTAATTTCTCGCAACGCTTTTATGGTACATCCCGAAACCTGCTGCTGAGCATGTTGGCGGACGAGAGACGGCACATTCGAGAACTTGATGTTCGCTCGATTATCAAAGCAAGAGGGTCTTCTTCCACAGTTCAACGTCGTCTCTTTGTCGTCCCCAAACTAAACTTTAAAGCCAATCAGTACATCGACATGATTGACTGGTTTAAGTGTGATGTTACTGAGCCACCACTTACAGACAGAAATCAGGAAAATCAATCCCTACCTCCGCTTCACAGAATCAGTAAAGACACGATGAAAGTAGTGGCATTTCACTGTCAGCCAAATGAATGACCTCCCACTTATACTACACCCTCCATGTCTTTTCACAGAGTCAGCCGAGAGTCAAGTTCAACAGGGTCTTCTTTCCCCGCTGATTCTGCCAAGCCCGTTCCCTTGGCAGTGGTTTCGCTAGATAGTAGATAGGGACAAAATTTACGGAGTCATCCACCCCGGTCGTCGTGGACGAGCACATAGGCAGGATGTGGTGGATGCCCGAAGAAATCATACAATCCGAACAAACTTACCGGCCTGACGCCCGACACAACCAGTGCTAAAAATCCAACACGAAGGCATTGACTCCAGAGGCCCGTCATGTCGAAACAATCGTGAGCCGGTTTTCATCATTCTCTGTCCTGGAGCCGTCGCGTTAGCTCGGATCTGTGGCCACAGAAAGTCCAAGGACCTCTACCACTGGACCCCTTCTATGCCCCAGCGGGCAGAGCAATCAAACCACTCCTTGATATCTAGCGCCACATAAAGGCCGCGTCTTCTCCCTGGCAAGCGATAGGCTAATCCCGGACAAGTCCGAATGTATATTACGCATCATCTTGCCTGAAACCGCTTCCACCAAACTCTGTCTTGGCTGTGGTTTCGCTAGATAGTAGATAGGAACAGAAATAGTAGCGCACCATCCCAGACCGAACAAAAACGGGTCTTTTGCAGAGACACAGGAAAGGGCCACAAAATCATGATACCTACAGAAAGGTTCCTCCACAAGCCAGCTTCAAAGGCCCAATAAAGCCCTCAAGGAGTTTCAAACCCCATCAACAATTCTCCAGGGATACGCTGTGACGAGACAATCACGTGCCCGTAGTCATCATTCTAAGTGAAGATGACGAGCGTAGCCCATCGCGCCTCCCGAAGGAAGCAAGAAACACAGGGAACGAATCCCACAGCCCGAAGGCCAGAAGTCAAATCCTTTAAATAAAATCCTGTCAAAAACAAACCTATAAGTAAGAACAATTTCATCCCTTGCACAAGACTTAGTTGATTAAGGGAAAAACGGAGCACTAATAACAATCGGTTATCTTAGTGAAATGAACAGCCATTCCACGGTACCAAACATTTGATAACCCGAGAACGAAATCCCGAAGGAGAATTGACCTCAAAAGCCCGAGAAGGCGACAAAACAGATGTTAAATCCTTTAGTTGAAGCCATTCCATCCCTTGCACAAGACTAGGTAGATTTAGGAATACATGGTACGCTTAGGTCAATCGGGTACCTTAGTGAAACGACCTGTTTGCCGTATCGACCCCATAGGAAGCTACTATGTCCTTGGCGGCCAGTGTCCAAAGTCGGCCACGGATTCTTCGCTTATAGCGGAAGTCTACCATTCAAGCCATTCCACGGTACCAGGCATTTGTTTACCCGAGAACGGAATCCCGAAGGAAAGCCGAACTCCAAAGCCCGAAGGTAATACGTCCTCTACCTTATATGTAATGAACCGTCCACTGAAGCCTCATCTAGAGATTTACTAGATCTGTAAGCGGACGGTGCCCAGTCGGCCCGAGAGTCTTCGCTCTCCGTTCAGATCTCCAAGCGGTGGTCCCTTCCGCGGTAATAATCATTTGTTTACCCGAGAAACGGAAGCCCGAATCTCAAAAGCCCGAAGGCAAAAGTCAAATTCTTTATAGTTAAATCCTTGCCCGCCTCCCCCAACGAGCCTTGGTCGATAGAGGAGGCCACTATCGAAAGCAGTGGGCTAGTATAAGTCCAACACAGGGGTCACCACTCCCTAAGCTTCGTATCACCAGTCACCGGCGACAATCAAACGAGAACGAACCTTTCCCCGAGGAGAATTCAAACTCACAAGTACCTCATACAACGACTACCTTTTGTATCGAGGAAGTTCGCAAAATTCATCCCTGAGTGGCTACTTGTCTGTAGAGGTGTCTGTGACCAACCAGACCCTTGAGCTTTCACTACCGCCAGAAACAACCGCAGCCAGCCCAAACCACGGTAGCAAACAAATTGTAGACGCAAGCAACGAACCCCGAGGAGATCCGAAACTTCGACAGTGAGGTCAAGACCAACACTGCCCGTACCACTTAGTTCGGTTCTGAAATCCTCTCCTACGCCGGGAACCGGCGGAGTGTACTTACCCCGTCGCATCTACCCAGCTAAAAATGAACTGTAGTTTTTCTGCAGAAGTGAAGTATTTTTAAAGTTTTTTTGCAGTCAACTGTAGATTTTCTGTAGTGCAATCTTGACTATAAAAATACTTCAGTTAATTTGCAGCTAATGTGATGTAATTTTGAAGTAATTTATTCCAAAAATACCATGAGATATTATCTGCAAAAATACTGTAGTTTGTGTGCAGTAATTTTACAATGATAAATTCCAAAAATAATGAGACTTTAAATCTGTAGTAATACTGCAGTAAATTTAAAGTTATTTTATAACCATTAATTCAGAAGTACATTTTCTGAAGTATCTACAGAATAACTGCAGTAACTGTGAGGTAATTTTACAGGACTTATTTTATAGGAAGCTTGTGTGATATTTTCTGTAGTTTATTTGCAGTTTTAAAAAGTGATGTTAAAGATTTCATTTTTTGGTATTGTTGCATGACCCACTATTTTTCTCACTAAACTATAATTAATACTATTTTCAAGACTTAATTTAAGCACATGGGAAAGCCCCCCCCCCTCAAACAAATATTGAAAGCAAGTAAATTTTAAAATTCAATACAAATACACATTTTAAAATCAATCAACATTGTTTATTGTTAATAAAATCTCAGACCTAACTTTATTACTGGCTGAACATGTAAAAAACAAACCCACTCATAAATATATATTAAGAGAGATCTAAATTAATTATAACAGCTAAATATGCTGCCCAATATAGAAAATCATGTTAGCAATAATTCAAAATACCAGGTTGTATAACGGGTGATTCAGATGAGATGCTTGAAATAAAAAAAAAATGAATGCATATTTTTTGGGGATTTAACCAATAAAACTCTTATGGTTTAGCAATCTATTTTCTTTATTAAAACAGATTGAAAGTACAAGTAATTGATCTAGCACAGCCAAACCATAGGACAAGACAGCAAGGCACATGGCCTTGGGTAAAATTCTGAGAGGTGCCAAAAACAAAACAAAATAATTGCACTTATCTTTCAAACCACTATAAAATGGAAAGACACATGAATTCAATTCCTAACTGTGGCAAGCTAAAATCCATCAAAACTTACCTGCAATCTCCAATAGCTCAAGATTAGTTAACATCTTTGGCAATTAAATCTATAGAAAATGAACTTATGCTTTATGAACTTAAAACCCCATAAAGCAGCTTGCGTTACAAAAAGCCAGGGGAGCAAAGAAATTTTTGCAATACTTTGAATCTCATTATCATCCAAGTAACTTGTCTGTTTTACAAGACAGGGTCTGTCTAATTTGATTCATGTTTTTTCTTTCAAAAACATAATAAAAATTAAAACAGTATGGAAATTCACACACACAAAAATCACACCACAAATGCAAATTTTATTTAAATGAACAGCAAAATATTTACATACATCATTATACATTTAGAATAAAAGAGGAAATAAAAAGTAAATTAAATTGTATTATTTATTAATTTGAAATAAGATTTATCAACAAATAAAAATGATCATCACTTTTATTGTACCTACACTAATCTGTTTTTAAAAAATCAATATTCTGCTACATTTATTGGTATGAAATATGTGACACTCTTTTCAGTCATAGGCAAAATCACATATTTATTTATCACATCAAAAGGTCTAAATGCTATTGTTTTGCTTTTACACTGAGCATTGTCATCTGATATAGACAAAATGTTCGAACAAAGAGATCCAACCTGAGGATAACACATCAAGAACTTAGTCGCTGGAATGTTCTCCCCTATAAAATACACTTCACCATTTAAAACTATAATGCGATGAATCTCTACACAATTTCTGCTAGATAATGATACAGCATAATCAGCATGAATAAATTTAGAACAATAATCCTTACAACTAAAAATGTGTCCCGAATAGCACATCCTATTATAAAATTGTACTCGGGTTGATACGAGTTGATCACCTAATAGCTTTAAAATTGCTTTTTCTTCAGTTCTCAGTAAATTACGATATGTAGGCTTTCCATATAACATGCAACCATTTATATTGGTAACCTTCTTTGTTACAGCATGTTTTGCTTGCATCTCTTCAATAAATTTTAAAATTTGATGATTTCTTATCTCTTGTTTTGATACAAGAACTCCAAGAAGCGATTTACTGGTGTAAGCTGACGTAATCTGCATAGGTACAGCCTTTGTACCATGATGTAGCGTTTTCAGTTTACCAAGTGCATCTTCAAATACAAAACATGAATTTGCCCACAGAGGACCCCAAGCCTTTACTGTAGCAGACAGATGCAGCAATAAATGAATATTATACGATTGCTCTGCTATTCCGTAGATACAGTATATCTCTTGGAGATGTTTGTGCTGCTAAGAGTAAGGGCTATACATGTACAAAGAACAATGTTTATATACAGTATGGTTCAAAATATTTTTTAAGAAGTTACATGAAGCATTACAAAAAATTGCCGTCAGAAGCTTTTGCACATAAAAGT
>BGPR01000164.1:1145426-1162856 GCA_013235015.1 Araneus ventricosus | reverse complement strand
CTTTCTTTTATAGTAATATAGAATAGATTTTATTTTCTTCAAACTACGTATATTGTAAATAAGCATATAGTACTATACATAAATTATTTATTAAAAATAAAAGGAAAAATGGGTATATAATTAAGAGTTAAGAACAAATGAGCTAAATTCAAATTATATTAATATCAAATAACATTCTCCAAATGATTGAGAATTCGAAATGCTGACTTCTCTGTCGGTTTGGTTTTCAACATTATCCTTAATCCTTAATCCTTAATAATATAATAAATGCGAAAGTGTGTCTGTCTGTCTGTCTGTTTGTTAAGCTTTCACGACCAAACTACCAAACCGATTTGGATGAAAATTGGCAGAGTTGTAGCTTCAAACCCAAGAACGGACATAGGCTAGGTGAAATCACGTTAAATTAATTATTTTTGACTACAGATTAAAAATAGTTAACAAAGAAAGCCCATTGACTCCGCGATTCGCGATGAAGATTTTTATTTTTCAATAAACTGTCACGTGATACTTCAAGAATGCGAAAACATGTGGAATAAATTCTTTTTAAAATCAACTATCACGTAATCCTTTTCTCCGCTGTAACTTCGGAACAAATTGTCCGATACAAATTATATTTATACCATCTTAAAGATAAACATTTTACCTTTTCAATGATACCAATTTTATTTCTGTGACATTTTTCATTCAATTTTTATTAATTTTTTACATTTTACGTGCAGACGATTTTGAAATAACGCAAATTTATATCTACTCATTTGCTAAGAAATGGTTAGACTTTGAACTGATTTATCTTTATTTCTGAAAATTTTGCTTATGTTTATAAATATCTATAAAACAAGGCAGAAATTACATGTATCTGTCTGTCTGTCGGTCTATCGGTCGGTCACAAGAAGTCCTCCTAAACAGTGAACGGTAGCGACATGAAATTTACACACAAGGTGCTATTTTCAACTTTCAAATTAAAGAACGAACATTAGCCGCTTTTAAGCCTATTGCTTAGACGTTTTTTGCCAATAACTTCTGAAATCTTTATTAGACAACAATTCTTTTTATGCAATTTTAAAGACCAGAAAATGATCTTTTTAATGCTATTAATTCCATTGCGATGAGATGTTTTCTCTGATTGCTATAAAGGTTTAAAAATATTTTTAACGTAATTTCTAATAATACTTTTCATTCTTATAGAGATAAATTCAAGCCAAATTACTGTTTCGAGCGCGGGCTTTTGCCAGTGTTAAAATTAATATAAGAAAATATTGCTTTCTTTGACCATAAACAACAAAGGAGACTTTACACTTCCGGTTTCCTGTTGTGGTAGCATTTACAGCTTTTAATACGGTTACACAATGATCCAATGACGTTAGTGAATTATTCTCTCGATGTTTTGTTTAATTTTCACAGTGAGATATTACAGAATATTCTTCTGTAGATACGGTAATGGGTATTAACAAGGAACATCATATTCTGTAGAGCTCTTCAAGATCTTAGAATTGTCAGGGGCACCTTCCGACAAGCTGAGATTGAAAGTCGGTGTGCCAGTGCTACTAATACGTAACCTCGATATACCGAGACTGCGCAATGTCACACGGTTACAAATTACACACCTAGGTACAAACTTCGTGAAAGCTACTGTTATGACTTATATAGGGAGAAGAGAGAGTGTTTTAATTCCACGCATTCCGATAACACAGAAGGATTTATCATCTCAGTTCAAAAGGTAACAAATCCCTGTAAAAATATCATTTGCGAGGCTCAGGGCCAGACACTGAAAGTGGCAGGCGTACATTTGGAAAAACAATATTTTTCCCATGGGCAACTATATGTGGCCTGTTCACGTGTGTACAGTCCACACAACCTCTGCATCCGTGCAAATAATGTGGTATACAAAAGTATATTAGAATAGATAAACAATTTACATAAATATATCTGCATACATGTACAGTACACTCCAGTCAGTCGTCCAATTAAGTATTATCAACCGTCAGAACTTTTTCTTTCCCCTTTCAAAATGCAACAAAACATTTACATTCGTGAATTAAAAAAAAAGAATAATTCAAATTCTTCGCGCACGAAGTCGCGGGTAACAGCTATTATATAATACAACAGTTATAAGAATCAGGGGTACAGGGCGGTGTTATGTCGGTTTGGTTGAAAAGCTATAAATAACATTATTACCCATGCTATCACGTGATTTCTAAGCTCAGTCCAAAAAAGATTTAAAGGATTTATAATTAGCATCTGTTGTTAGAGATGTGGTCATATTTTTTTAAAGAAAGACTGTTAAGCGAAAAAATGTCTTTAATGTTTTAAGAATAATAATTTATTTAGAAAAATTTATTTGAACTCCTAAACCATTTTTTTGTTTTGTTTTTAAATGGTCATTCTTTCACTCTCTGTTGGTGAGTTAGCCGTTGGCGGAGCCCAATCTCGCCAACATTTCGGTATGGACCTGCCAAAAGATAACTTTATTCATTCCTTTTATTGTAACGTTACATGAGTGGCGGTTATATTTCTTCCAAACAGAGGGTGAAGGAATAGGCCTGTCATTTTGTTATAGAAAGCAGTGAGGTATATTTTCTTCCCTTAACCTGAAATTGCGAGAAAGCACTCAATAACCATTTTTTTACTCATGATCTACTACAATGATTTTTTATGGAAACATAGGAATAGTTTTATGGTCACCCTTTTTTAAAACTTATGAATAATTGTTGTCTTTGTTTTAATTAAGCATAATTTTGTAATCCAAACAATATTCTATGGATTTCGTGCGCTCTGTTATAAATATTACTTAAGTTTGTGTAGTTTCCTACGCTAAATTCAACCAGCGTCAGTTCGTTACACAACAAACTATTCATTATAAAATAGTTAGTTTCGGAAAAAAATCAGCATTAAAAGTTTCTGTAAGGTTTTTTTTTTTTTAAAAAAACTATGTAACATGATGTTAATTTTGTAACTGATTTCAAATTACAAATCAGTGTTCCATTTCAGAAACAGAAATTGCCTCTGCAACTAAGCTTTAGACAGTTCTTTTATTCAAGTGTTTAAAAACGTTTTTTAATGAATTCTTATAGATAATAACTGAAGCAAGTTATTCAGCAAAGCCTGATGGATTGGTTTAAGTCAAGAAGGTTTTCTTACATATTTTTGGGTACAAATATCAAAATATCTGAAAGAATGTGAAGCTCAGCAAAGATCTACGATCCCATTATTTTTTTTTTACCCAAACCCACTTGGGGTCATAACCCACAGTTTAAGAGATCCTGCTTTAAATTAAAGAACGAAACGAGCTATTTCAATCTATGAGCACATGCTAACTGATAACGCAAACATTTAAATGAGACGTCACATTTCAGCGTCATTGAATATACATACCGAACCCAATCCAATCAAAAACACAACCTCATTAACAGACCCTATATCAATCATAACCCGAAGGAAAATAATTAAACCGACCTTACTTCTCTACCTCAAATCAAATAACTTCATTCACATTGAAACAGTTGCAACAAACAACTTGGAAATCAATTCCACACCCTTTCACGAAACCCTAACCTGAAGAAAGAGGCATTAATCACTAGCAATTCCACCTTACAGAACCAGCTGCTTGGCGATTCCCGGCCAGGCCCCCATTAAATGCCTTCCTCCGATGCCGAGTGCTACACCACTCAAATTGAGCCGTCATCTCCACCAACAAGGGATACGCCCCTGCTCATCAGAAGTCATTACAGGGGCCTCGCATTCCATGTGCGAAGGGATTTCCCTTGGAACCCACCCCTAAGGAAGATAGAGGAGGCCTTTCCGTGGACAATACTAGAGGGTTGCAGAACAGATTAGCACTGGCATCGATTTGTTTCGATTCCCATACGTGGTCGGGTTGAGAAATTCTGCAGACTGGATTGGTATTATCTTGCTAATGAAAGACGGTTTGGGCTTGCTAGACAAAGATGCCCTGTATTGTATGGATATGAAGGAGGTGCTCACTGTTCAGAAGGTCTTGTTGCTTGTACTGAGGCAAAATGAAATGAATAACATTGATTAGTAATACAGCAATAAGGTAATAAATTTAAATTCGTTTTTGTTATTTTTGAAAATGGATTTCTTGAAGCAATATATTTTGTTTCAACTATGAATTAACTTATTTTAAAAAAATCGGTGAAATTTAATTTAGGCACACACACACACACACACACACACACACACACACAAATAATATTTTTTGTTATTAACAGGCTTGCGGCAAACTAGAACCAGAAAGCTCTTTATCAGTTTGAGAAGTCAGGAGTGGAATAAAGAGAAAAGAAATTCCGAATAATAATAATAATAAAGAAGTGGTAAAATGTGAGCTTAAAAATTTCTTAAACTAGTAACAGCCACCTGTGGCCTAGTGCGTGAAGGTATGGCATGGCTGAGGAACATGGATCGGAGGAAGAAGGTTATGACTTTTATCTTCTGGCCTTGTTCTTAAAAAAATTCGCGTTAACAATGAATTGCTTGCTGTTGTCAGTCCCACTGTTGGAGGTTTCCCTGATTTCCCAACAAGCGAAACATGTAAGGGACTAGTTGCCCACGAATTTCCTCCAGGAATGTAACGTAACTATGTATTAGAGTAAATCAGACTTCTATCCCAGGTGTCATCTAGGTGCTCTATGGTCGCTTACAGGCAGCTTATAATTTGAAAACAAAATTTTAAAATTGCATCATTGAATTTCGATAAATTTTGAAAAGAATGATACCAAATATTTGAGATTTAAAGTAATTCCAATATAATGCCTTTCATAACAACGTGACCTATTTCAGCGTATCTTTTCCGAATAGATTTACAGTTAACCATCAATAAGATATCATTCCTGAAATTTATGATATCATAACATCGCCAATAATAAAATATTAACTGTGTGTCGTTTTAATTATTATCTATTAAAACATGGCGGTTTAAGAAACAACCACTAAAACTAAGCAGTAAGCGGCAAATTTAAAAAAAATTGCAAACTTTTTTATAAACAAATAGAATTTTAAATAAATTAAATTGTTATATAATCGTAACTGTCAATGAATTGTTCAGTTTTCTAAGATTCGTCAAATTCATGTGAACTCAAGTTTTAAAAAATAGATTTTCGAGTGCACAGTCATATGAAATTAGATCATTAAGTTGTAAATAGGGGCCTAAGCACAAGGACCTTAATCGATATTGAGATATTTTATATCGTGTATTTTATATTTCAAGCTACAAAATCATGTTTTTGTAGCTTGAAAAGGCTGTACTTTAAAGGGCTTTTCTTTTGTTGGATAACATTTTTGATAGCAATTCTGAACTGTTGAAGAATAGGAGAATAACCAATTGTGTCTCAGTTATTTTCTATTCTGTAAAAGAATAAGAATTAAAAAGCAACATTTTTCCAATCCATACTCTTTCTTTCTTAAAATTAGGAATCTTTTTTCCCCCTGAAAGTCATTGATTTAACCAGTTCTTGCGATACTATGTGCTTTATCCTTCGAAATCTTGATTCAAGTAAAGTTATTCAAAATGTATCGCGGTCAACAATTTACTCTCAGTAAATCAAACAATGGGAGGCGTTTTGAGTTTCAAGAGTGTCTGGGTAAATACTTCACGAACCGAAGACTCACTTCTATTTGAATAATGTATTTGTTTCGCATTTCTATTACATGCAAACAGTTTTTGAGTTTCTATTAGGTGAAACAATTCAGGAACTAGTTGAATTTGCAGAAACTATTCTTCAACAATTTCAATTATATTTCGAAAAGTTGTGTAATTCTAAGATCTTCAAGTGAAATATATTCAGAGCGAGACAAATTGTCTTTGGATAGGATATAAATTTTGTTATATGTGTGAGAGCTCTGGCAGCTACACTATCAGGTATGAAATTAAATAAGAAGCAAACAATAGAAAGAATTTGAATTTATTGAAAGTTGTCAAACAGCAATATTCCATTAAAAGTCTGACTTTTCTGAAAAAGCAAAAAATAGCGAAATGTAGGCAAATACGTAAGAGAATAGCACCATTTCACAGGCAGCATAGTATGCGGGGTGTCCATAAATTATTGCCGGGGTTCCATTACTTCATAACGTTTGATCAAATAACACGGCTATAAATATTATTACATACTAAAATGTACAATTAAGAAAATTTTATTTATAACAGAAATAAAGTTGAGTAATTTCCACATGTTAGCCTTTAGCGGCATGTAACCTTTTCACATTGGGCTGGAAATATAGTTCAGTCTCGATGAGTCTGGGTTAAGGTTAGTAAAATGCATGCAAAGAACAGTTAAGTATTTAAGTGTCTTGGACGAAATAAGAACAGTAAAACTCTAATTGGCACTAGATATCAAAAATCCTTTAGTATGAAAGTTGTCGCAGCCTTTCGTGCTATGTAACACATCGAAACTGACCTCAGTTTCCAGCTAAATGTCTAGGGCAGGACCGTACCGAGGTGACTTTTTGACCAAGAGGAATAAGAGTGAAGTTGATGCCGACAATCTGCAATTTGATGTTGCATGACACAGCCAGTCACATGACTCTGTTAGGGACGTTCATGCAGACAACGAACAGAACAGGTGCAAAGCTACTGAAAGAACTTGGGTTAAATTTCTATAACAATTTTAAATTTAAAAATGTGAGGGAACTATGAATATCAAATTACGCGTAAAAGATTCAATTGAAATAGTGGTCCCGGCGAACAAGCTGGTCGCAAAAGGCGGCTAGTATGTAATAAGATTTATCGTTATGTTCTTTAATCAAAAGTTATGAGGTAAAATATGGACACCCAGTCTGTACAATATTGTACAATTTTGTTCGTCATTATACAGGGATTCCGGGCTAAAAATAATCAAAAATAATTTCTGACGATTACTAAACTACTCATTAGAATGTAACAGATGTCCCTCCGTGTATTGGAATCTCCCTCCAAGATGTTTTGGGTACGGACCATTCAGCCACACATGCGTACTATAGTCAGAAATCGGCAATAAGGCGAGAATCGTGGAGAAATAGTTTTGGAACACGTTTATATTGATATGCTGGAGAACTTTGCTGTTCCTCATATTTTCTTGAGTTTCCTGCTTCAGCAGGACGGCGATCCCACCGCACTATCATGAAGATGTCATCCCGTTTTTTGACTGAGACATTTGCAGGACGTTGCATCGGAAGAGGTGTCCCAATTGACTGACTACCAAGGTCCCTGGATTTGAGTCCATTAGACTTTTTTGCCTGGGGATTCATGAAATCCGTTGTTTATCAAAAAATTAAAATTAAAAAAATTGAAACCGGGTATGAGTTGAACATGCATATCATTCAAGCAATTCGTCTAATAACTAATGATATGCTGCATGGTGAGAACTCGTTTACCGTTTAGACATTTGTCGCAATACATTGTGCATACTTCGAATTGTGTTGATATTAAAAAAAAACTTATTGAGATGTTATTTTTTTAAAATAAATGTTTTTAAATTCTAATTAGTTGTTCTGTAACTATAAGTAATTACATTTAATGTACAATATTCCTCATATTGTATGATACCATATTATATTGTGCAATATATGAGAGAAATTGGGGTAGTGATAGCATTCGAGAAATAAAAGAAATATAAAAGAGAAACGTAAAATTTGGCCAATTATTTTATCAAATTAATACTATATAACAATTTACCATATCATTCGTAATAGAAGACCGGCATAATGTAAAAATGAAAAAAACTTTATTTCTCCAATATGTGAATCATGTTTGGGAACATTTAATTTTTTCTGGTTTATTTAGAGGAAAAACAGTAAATAGAATTTTACCACTAAATTATGGATTTGACTATCTTCAGAAACTCATTTTGTGTATTCCAAAATGGGGAACTCGGTCCATTTATTGTAAATATATACGTTTACATTTCATTTCCCCAAAGAAACCAAAAGATGGAATACCTGAATAACAATACTTGTACGTTTCTACATTGCCAAATTCTCACTTTCAAAAAAAAGAATTATATTACTTTAGAGTAAACCAATTCCTGTTCCTTATTTCAATATTTATGATACAGATAATTCGATGTATCATCATAAAGTTGAAGCTAGGAATTTAAAATTTGTACTCATCAGCTTATTCATGTTACATTGCACTGCCAGTCTTTGACATTAAATTAATGCTCTATATTAACTAAGCACTCGATCAAAATTTAAATCACAGCTTTACAACTTAATCTATCTATCATAATCGATAAGATAATTTATTTTTATCCTTTTAAAAATTCGGCGGTATTTGCTTTAGATAATGTCTAGTTAAACACTTTGAGCAAGCATCTGGCTTGTTAACGATTGTTGTATAATGCAAAAGAGTTACAGATGCTGGCAGAATGCTTGTTCAAGTTTGATGATGCCACTGATAGTAAGGTTACAGAAAATTACACATGAAGACTGAGAAGTTACAAATTGAGCCGTCAAGATCGGGAACCATGGGCTACGCCTTTGCTCATCAGTAATCATTACTGAATGCCGCATCGGACGTGAAATATTTCTCGCACTTTGGTCAGTGTTAAGGAAGATGGAAGACTGTTTTTTAAGATCAACCATTGATAAGGTATCATTTTGGACCATGAGTTATATCATGTCAAATGGATGGAGAATTCGCAACCAGGTAGTGACTGCCTTAACGAATCTTTTGTTTATCTCAACTTCTAAATATTGTCCCTTGATGAATTAAATACCGATATGTTATACCCAATGACTCTTTCGTGCTAAACCACTGCTATTGATACTTATAAGATAAATACGTAAGTATCACTCGATCTTGTGTTTACAAGCATGGAAATTAGCCACTTATCTTTTAAAACGTTGTTATAATTGCTTTGAATGTTGTAATTAAAGGTTGAATGTGTCTGATAGATGTCACATAAATCAACTCCTAATTTACTTAGTTTATCAAAAATAAAAGCATTTTGCACATAAAAGTTTGGACAAATTCCATTCGTATCTTGATTGATATATTTCTTGCATTTTGGCTAACGTAGAAAAAGGCAGCTTTCTAAGATCAATCGTAGATAATATACCCTTTTGGACCATGAGTTATATCATGTCAAATGGATGTAGAATTCGCAACAATTTAGTAATTACTTTAACGAATCCTTTGTCTTTCTCAGCTTCTAAATATTGCCCGTTGATGAATTAAATACCGATATATTATACCCAATGGCTCTTTCATGCTAAACCACTGCTTTTGACACTTTTAAGATATATAAGTATCACTTAATCTTATGCTGGCAAACATGGCAATTGGCTCCTTATCTTTTAAACGTTGTTATAATTGCTTTGAATGCTGTAATAAAAGATTGAATGTGAGTGAGAGATGTCGCATAAATCAATTTCTAAATTACTTGGTTTGTCGAAAATTGCTCGGTTTATAGCAATTGACTGTGATTTTGATTGGTCAAATCATAAAAATGATGCCAAGTTTTACAAACCTTTCAAACAAAAAATTACTGGATAAATTCAAAATTTTTCCTACTTGAAATATTTCTCGCATTTTGGTTAACGTTATTTAATAGAAATCGGTATTTTAAGATCGACCGTCGATAAGATATCATTCTGAACCATGAGTTATAACGTATCAAATGTTTAATTTGATAATTTAAGTTATCAACAGTTATGTTTTGTGTTTTAATTTTTCTCCGCCTAACACAGGCGGAGAAAAATGAAGGCGTACGGCATACTACGAGTTTCCCTCGCGCAGCAAGGCAAAAAGCGGAAGTAAAATAATATGGTTGTTATTTTACATGTGTAATATAACTTTTTGTAATATGGCTTTGCTTCAAAGTAAGATTAAAAAAATCCCTTTTCGGCAAGTTTGAAGGCAAAGGTAGATTCCTTTGCGCTAATGTTACAAAAGTAGTGAAATATTAATATTGATCAATACAGGCATAGCCAATGACTTTACTGTTTCTACACATTTCAATATTTACGCTGTGATTCTGTTTTCATGACATTTAATTTTTTCCTATATCAAAGTTTTATCATTTCAAAAGGTTATGCTAGATTTATTGGCCAGTAAATTGGTCAATTTTTTTTTATATCCCAACACATAATCATTCAGCAGGTAGGAGTCATAAAAAAATAAACATCCCAGCAGCGCAAATATCCCCTAGATAACATTAAGCCAGCCTATCTGAAACAGTAGCAAGAAATTGACACTTGACACGAATGAAGAACGACTCTAAATTAGTTTATTTAATCTAGGTTACCATATAATTGTGCGAACTTTACTTTGTCATATGGTAAAATCACATGACATGAAACATTTAAACATTACTAAAATGGGTTCATTTAGAGAACTCCCTGGTTACAGAGATAATAGTCAGTAAATTCTTAACACATAAGTGAATAAAAATTATTAAACATTGTGAGTTCCAAATTTAACACGTGTGTTTAAAGCATAGGATATCAAAGCAGAAATTTTGAACAGGAAATTTAAATATGCCTCGACAGTTAAAAGCAAACACTCAGGCAGGAAACCCCAAAACAATTTTAAAGTTAAGGACATATTTTTCAATATCAAAAAGGATAAAGGGAACTCTTATTTAAATATCTATCGTTTTTGGCTATTTATTTTGATTTTATAAAACAAATCATGGACCCGCCATGCTTAATTAAATATCAAATTAAAGTAATCTGTCAAATTAACTAATTATCAAATTAACTATTAAAATTAACTGTTTTGATTAATTAAAATTAACCATTTGCTTAAATAAAATTAAATATTTAGTTAATTGTGACGATATCTTCAATATAACCTTTTTTGTGGCTCGTAGTATATGCCAGTAATCTTAATCTCGTAATGATCTAATAATTATCTTAATTTAAATAAAAGTTATTGTGTCTGTATGTATGCTCCATATCTCCTCCTAAACCACTGGACTGATTTCAATCAGACTTTGCACACTTTTTATTTAAGACAAGAGAAAGTTCACCTTAACTTTTCAAAGCCCAAAAGTTACTTACTATTTCAGTTAATTAAAAATTAAGCAAGGCGTTTTCCGCAATATCTTTGGAAAGCATTATCTCACGAAACTATTTTTACACCTTATTAAATTTTAAAAAATTAGCATTTCAGTGACGAAAATTTCATTTCCATACAATTTGTTTCTCTCGTCTTAATATTTTTTCAAAATGAATTTTATACAGAATTCGTAACAATATTCTTTATTGTTGAAGAACAAGAATAATATGAATATATATAGTTGCCAGAATACATTCACAGAATTCTGAACTAATGCTAAAAGAAAATTTTAAAAGTAGACGATTAACAATTTATATCAGGACCAAATAATGATTGATTGATTTTCATTCTTTAAATTTATGAATAATTAACTAGTTAATTTAATTGTTTCAAAATATTTATTGAAACCTTTCTTTCTTTTACTTTAGTAATTTTTAACGAAATTTGAAGTACCTATATAACAAATAATAATTTATGGAGAAAACAGCTGTTTTTAAAAATCGTTTGTTTCAATTGATATTCTCATTTTAATTAAAAACGTTTCAGATCAGAAAAGGAATTTGTGTATTATAATTTTTATACAATAGTAGTTTTTACATTAAAAATATTAGACATGAAAGCATTTTAATCCAGAGCAAAGCCAGGTATATCAGCTTGTTTAGTGGAAGTTAATGCGGCTGATGGGAGCACATGACTTCTAAGTAATTCTTGCTGTAAAAAAACTTTCAATATAAAAGTAATTTGTTATGATAAGTTGATAATTCCCCTAATTGAAACTTTCTTTCTATCTTCAATCGTAACGGAGCTATGGGGAAAAGATAAATTCGGGGGAATTGAACATCGCCTTTCAGCTCATAACTTCTAAGCAATTTTAGCTAGCAAAACTTTTAATTTGAAAGTTGTTCGTTCTGATAAGGTGATAATTCGCCTAATTGAATTTTTTCTCCTATCTTTAGTCGTAACAAAGCTATGGGGAAATGATAAAATGGGGAGGGGATTGAAAGTGCCATTTTAACTCATAACTTCTAAAAAATTGTAGGTATCAAAAAAGTTTCAATACAAAAGTTGTTTATTATAAAGAGGCCATAATTCGCCTATTTTGAGTTTTCATTCTGTCTTCAATAGTAAAGGAGTTATGGGAAAACGAAATTTTCAGTCCCCCACCATTTACACCCCCTTTTAGCTGGTTAGCCCATCTACAAAATCGATCGATATTTTCACCGAACTTACAACCGGTTCGCCGGTTAAAATCTAATCAAAATTACTCTAGTTATGGTGTTCTCAAGATAACATGGGCAGAAGCGTTTTACATATACTAATACTAATACTCTACTAATAATAAGGAAAAGAACATTTCGCCGTCTATTTTCATAAGGATTAGAGATGCAAGAATGAAAGTGGGTAGAAGAGACTGCAAATGATGAGAGCATTCCAACAAGGGGTAACATGCATAGGTTAAAACGTACTTTAAATTAGGGGGAGAGGAGGGGAAGGGTGTGAAAATCACTTTTCAGCTCATAACTTCTAAACAATTGTAGCTATCGAAAAAGTGTAAATGCAAAAATTGTTCGTTATGATAAGGCAATAATTCACCTAATTTGAATTTTCTTTCTATTTTCAATAGTAAAGAAATTATTGGAAAATGAAAATTTCCACACCTGCCATTTCCACCCCCTTTCAGCTGGATAGCCCATCTACGAACTCGACCGAGATTTTCACTATCCTTACGGCATATCCCATGCTGGTTAAATTTACATCAAAATTACTCCATATATAGATATATATAAACTTTTTAACGAAGGGTGGTTTTGGGTTCTAGGGGTCATGATCAGTGAGCATCTGCAGAAATTTTCCGAAAGTCGTGTCATGAGAACCATTGCAATAGGTAGACTTCCTATAAGGAATCTACCTAAAAATCGTGCCATTATATAATATGGTTTTGCTTCATTGTAAGATAAAGAAAATCGAATATGCAAATTGAACGCCTTTTTTACTTTCTCGTATACGAAGTATTGTAATCGTCAAAAAATTCGAATTCGATTCGAATCACCATGTTTTAGACCTCCCTGAGTCCAAAAACACAAAATTTTGGAATTATGTCTGTGTGTCCGCTTGTCTGTGTCTGTCTATGAACGCGGTAACTCAAAATTCGTTATGGCTGGTCACATGAAATTTGATATGTGATCTTTAAACATAATTTGCAGGTTTCTATTAAATTTTGAACAAAATCCGCCAATAGAAAGTCTGTCTGTCTGTCCGTGTTCATGTGAACACTATAACTCAAACACTTGAATGGCTAGATGGATAAAATTTGGTACACAGTTTTATCAACAGGAATGTAGGTCCATATAAACTTTTGGGCCAAATTCGTCAAAGGGTTGACTGCCTGTCGGTCTGTATAATCGTATACTTTTGAACGCAATAACTTCTTAACAAATTTATTTAGATAAATTAAATTTTATATGTGGACTTCTAATCTTAATTGTAGATTTCTGTCCAATTTTTGTTTCAATCGGTTAAAAAAAGACGTTCAAATTGCATATTAAATTTTCTTACTATGACTCAAGGTTATTTTTAGTCTTGCCGAATGAATGCTTAGAGCAGTGGTCGTCAACCTGGTCCCTACCGCCCACTAGTGGGCGTTCCAGCTTTCATGGTGGGCTGTTACAACTTACTATTTAACTATAGTGTTGTTTAATAAAGATTTATTCTGCCAAACTTAGCGGAAATCCGACATAAAGTACTTGGTAAGTAATTATTATTATATGCTTTAACTTGCTGTAACTCTGCTTTATAAATTTTATAAAGTAAAGTTACTTCCCTACTTTATAAATCGCCATTACTGTGCAACTGGTGGGCGGTTAGAAAATTTTACTACTAACAGAAATACAAAAGTGGGCGGTAGGTGTAAAAAGGTTGAAGACACCTTTCTTAGCGATATTTCTGATCTTGGCGCGCGCTGAAGGAAACTAGTGGATAGTCAAAGCATTCTGGATTACAGTAGCTTCGAATTTTTAATCCACGCTGGGGGAAGGGGAAATGACACCTTTTGGGGAAGCATACGAGAAAGTTTAGGGGAGACCACTCCCGCTGGTTTTTGATCGATTGATGCGAAAATTGGACACATATTTACAATTAGGGTTAGAAGACAACATACTAAATTTCATTTATCTAAGTAGTTGCATTTAGGAGTTATGGTGTTCAGAAGCATGCGAACGGATTGGTCCAAAATTTGATACAAACCTACATTCCCGATGATAAAACTGTGTAGCAAATTTTATCCATCTAGCTGTTTCTGATTTCGTGCATTGTGTTCACACGGACAGACAGACAGACTTCCCGTCTACGGAGTTTGTCTAAAATTTGATAAAAACCTACAAATTTTGTGTAAAGATCACATACCAAATTTCATCCCTGTATCTCTAATAGTTTTAGAGTTAACGTGTTCACAGACACACAGACAGACATAATTTCAAAATTGTGTTTTTCGGACTGAGGGAGGTCTAAAACATGGAGATTCATAAAAATTTCGAGTTCGAATTTTTTGACGATTACAATATTTTCTCTTTGTATTTTCTTCGTATATGAGAAAGTAAAAATTGGGCAATTCCAACTTTAACAGGAAAGTCGCATCCACTTATGTAATTCTAAGCCACAACAGAACAGGAGCCACATGAGCTCTAAAGACGGAGGTGTGCCGTAGTGTTAAGGTGTTAATCCTAATGGAATCGATCAAACGACTATTTCAAATATAGTAAAAACAAATATGTAGAAAACGCCGTTAGGCATTGAGCTACAGATAAAATATCGTTTCAGTGACGTAGCAAGGGTAAGTTTTCAAATATAATCTTAATCTCTTTATCTTAATTTTTACTTTCTCGTATACGAAGTATACAAAGAGAAAGTATTGTAATCGTCAAAAAATTCGAACTCGAGATTTTGACGAATCTCCACGTTTTAGACCTTCCTGAGTCCGAAAAACACAATTTTGGAATTATGTCTGTCTGTCTGTCTGTCTGTGAACACGATAACTCGAAAACTATTAGAGCTACGGGGATGAAATTTTGTATGTGGTCTTTAAACATAATTTGTAGGTTTCTATCAAATTTTGGACAAAATCTGTCAACGGGAAGTCTGTCAATCTGTACGTCCGCGGTCATGCGAACGCTATAACTCAAAAACTTGAATAGCTAGAGGGATAAAATTTGGTACACAGTTTTATCGTCATGAATGTAGGTCCGTATAAAATTTTGGGCCAAATCCGTCGAAGGGTTGACTGCCTGTCGGTCTGTATAATCGCATACTTGTTCAGTTTTGAAACTAACTGCCTGCGCATGCCTACTGATGACATGTGCAAAGAAGAAGGGACTCCGAAACTTGGCAGTTTGCCAAAAACAAATTCTTGCGCGATTTTGTAAGAAAGCAAACATTTAGGGAGTCTCGCCAGGTCCTGTTGCGCAAAAGAATGCGCAGGGGATTTGAATTTGTTTTGATCCTTCAAACCACGCGTGGTTCCAACTTTGGTTTACTTGCGACGGAAGTTTATTTGACGTCTTTTATTATTCTAGTTTTCTCTACATGTGTTAGGAGTATACGAGAAAGTTTAGGGGAGACCACTCCCGCTGGTTTCTTCTAGGCGATTTCCTGAGACCAGCGGCTGAGCGTGCATATTCCTTGCATTGAAGCAGAAACGTCCAGAATATTCTAAAAGGTACAACAAGTTTGTTTTCCAGCATGACAGCTTTCAACCGTGTTGCAAAATCATTCAAAAAACGCTAGAATCATGTCGCTGGGATGTATTGGTCCCCCCTCCCCAGCACATTCTGTATTCTCCAGATGCTACTCCTTATGATTACCGATTGTTTTGATGTATAAAGAGTGCTCTTTCTTGAGGGAGGTTCAGTTCTTAAGCAGAAATCAAAAATTGACTTGATGACCGAATTGCTTCAAAACAACCATATTCCTTTTATTGTAGCATTTGTTTTTTTCCTGACAGATGGACAAATATTGTGATTTCTGATGGAATATAATTTAAATAAATATTTATTCATATTGAGAAAAAAAACAAGTGCATCTTCTTTTCTCGGAAAAGGGTGGAGTCATATACTATATACTATACACCCTACTTTACTTGTAAGATTTTTGACTTTTGATTTTCGACAGTTTTTTTAATTTACATTGACAGTTTCTTCGATTACTTAATCACAAAAATTGTGATTAAGCAATTGTAAATTTTTAAATTAATTCATTTCATTAAAAACTATCTCCAAAAAATTTTTATAAACTATTTTTCCTAGATTCTTTGCGCTTATTTATAGTGATTTATACAATCGCGGTCGAAAAAGAAAAAAAATTAAAATACAATCTAATGTTATAGCAAATTTAATTAGCTTTTAAGAATTCAGCCTAGATTTTTTCATTTTATATTCTCACCAGTGTTTTGAAATTCTTTAAAATATTATGCAGTATCTGTTGCACCATCTTTAGATTCATCATGTAACATTGGTTACTTTGTGTTCAGAATTTTATTTGTTTTAAAAAAGGAAAATATTTTTTATCTCAAATTGTCTTCGTAGACATTGGTTTGAATTCTATTTCCTTTCGTCTTCATTGCTTACAAGATTGCAGCTCACAAAAGACATTAAGCAGACACATGAAAATAACCATTTTGTATTCCATTAGTTCGTATCTTAAATCATTTCGAGTAAATGCACTTAAAATGCAGTGCCTGTGGGAAAGTCATCTTGAATATCAACATTACTTTCCCATAGACGTAATACTTAAATTAATGTAACGTGGGAAAATTTCGAAATGTGGAGTCAGAAACCCGGAATATAACTATTAAAAAGACTGAAAACAATTGGATAGCATTCAGTATTGAATCTGAAATATTGTAAGGAATATTAACTTCAATTTAAATGTTGCTCAACACTGAAAATAAGTTAAACAATAGAAAAGCTTTCAGGTTCCTACATATCAGCGTTGCTTCAAAAGTAATAATGTTTTCATAAAGATTTGGAATAAAGTTGTTTCGAAATTGAAAGCGTTCTTTTACAGTTGCAATATGTAGAGGGTCCCAAATTGAAACTCAGATAATCACTTTAACTTAATGCAAAGAATTTTGAAACAGGAACGATATAAACTCAATAATAATTATCACGAAAGAAATGTTCACCAGCATTCCAGACACCATAGTGCATTTCGATACGTCTGTTTCGTCTCATTTTATGAATATTTCTTATTTACAGATTAGACTAATATCCCAATGCAAAACTACATTAGGCCAAATTGGTGACGAATTTTATAATTTTAAACCGAGATGAGATGACGAGAATGATACTTGAGGTGGCACCCCTTCTCTTCCATATCAGCTGTACCCCCAACGGATTTAACGTGCATCCTGCTTTTAAGGAAATTCATTGGTGGAATCGCATCTT
>BGPR01000164.1:1086939-1145249 GCA_013235015.1 Araneus ventricosus | reverse complement strand
AGAGTCCAGACTCTGAATCTTTATCTTTGGGGTCAGGGGTGTGTCGTAGTATAAAGTAAAGTGTCCAAACTCTGCCACCATCCCACCCTAGTTACTATGAAATAATTGGAGGGATATCTATTGTAACGGACTCATGGAGGAATGTAGTATCCGATTCGCCCCTCAGGGTATTTTATAGACTATACATAGGGTTGCCATAATTGCTAAGCATTGATACGGGACGTTTAAATGTTAAATAAATAATACATGAAAAAAGTAGTAGGTAATAGTTTATTTGACTCTATGATAAAAAATCAATAAAATCCAGGCAATCTAACAAAAGACGTAAAATAATAAAAAAGATTCAAGGTTAATCCTCTTTATCCCAATCATATTTTTAAGTTGATTTTACTTTCTTAATTATATCCTTTTCTTCTTTCACATAATTATAAAATCGGGCGCAAGCTATTTTAAATTTATAATGACAAGTCAAAATTCCTTCATTTGTCTCCACTGATGACCTGGCTCTTTCGTCCGATCATTGAGTTGACATTAGGGAAAATATTCTCTTCACATTTGCATTGTGGGCTGGAATGGCAAATACGTATTCCTATAACTTTACTACATCTGGTCAATATAAAGGAGAAAACAGGACAAATAATAATACGGGACTCAGTAGTGAAATATGGTGACAGTCCCGTATATACGGGACGTATGGCAACCCTAACTATACATGATATCTATAAAGGTTTCCTGTTAGAAAAAGTTATTTCAGTTTTAAATTCAATTATCATTAGATATTACAAAGTGTTTTATTACGTGAATGACATTTTCTAACAATGGCTATCCTTAAATGCTATAGGCGGATAGATCAACACTCGTTCTTAAACTGTGTTTGAGAAGTTGGGTACTTTAAAAAAAATTTCCACGCGTAAATGTTTATTTATTCAGGATGAAACTCGAGATTTTTAATATTTTCTCGGTATACCAGGAAAGACCGGTGAAATTGGGGACATTTGGCAACCGCCTAATTTAATTATATTTATTTAGTTAACCCGCTTTGAAGCAACACGCTGGCTATTTTAGGACAGGCCTCTTAATTTTGAATCGCGGTCAGATGAGAAGGAGGACACTTGAATTGGCTCCCCTCTCTCCAGATTTCAATGGGAGGACGTTTGCCCCATGGCGTCAGCAGCACCACACCAACGGGAGAACGTTTGCCCTCTTACGTCAGCGCCAAGGGGAGGACGTTTCCCCCATGACGTCAGATTTAGCGTGTACTAGGGCCCCCATATACGGCGGATCGTCATTGGAACGTTTCGAACCTGGAACCCTCAGGCCCCGGAGCTGAGACTTTACCCTTAGGCCCCTCAGCCATGTAAGACCACCGAAAATGTATTGTAATAAAGTTACGTTTGAAAGAACTAAGGTTGTCGTTCTATGGGATCCTAATACATCGCTACAATTAGCTCTATTCCAGGGATAAACAATGACATAAAAAAGAATGGAACCTTAAAATATATGCTAAATATTACGTTCAATATTACAATACCACTCTAACAGTAGCATTGCAATAATGTTATAGAAGTAGTTCAATATATATTAATCGAATTGTTCTATTAGTAAAAATTTGATGTTTAAACTTTAAAATTAATTTTTTCATTGAAATATTGTAAGTGAAGCAAAAATATCGAAGCTAAGATAAACTTTTAACGGAAGTCATTATCTATACCATATTATATTAATGGTATAATACTCAAGGTATTGAAAATTTCTAATTAACTTTAGAAAATACCAATAAACATCTTACGGAAGCTGAAGGGTCTAGAAACAATTTATAACATCAGCGATATTCGATAAATAACTAGAGAAAGCAAAGTAATATATTTATATTCAATGTAATTAAGATTATATTACACCATTAAGCGTTTATTATAAAAATAAAATCCTTCAGCACAAATATAATCTTTCGGGTTTTTTTTATGGCATCCATTTATTTCAACATCAAAGCTGTTAAGCAAGATCAAGTTCACGGCATTATCTCCAAAAATCAGATTAAAAATAAGCGACAAACAACCTTAATGGTTTTCTTCTTTAAAGTCGAATAAAATTTCAGTTATTCTGTTGAATGTGCTATTACCACGTCAATAGATTTTTTGCTGCAGTCATTGATGTAAATCCCCAAAAAATTGAAAATAGAAACTTGTAAAATAACATTAAACCTCTATTATCAACTAATCCTAGTTTAGAAACTTGTTTATAATCTATTTTAAAAGGCACTGCGCTCAAAATTGTCGCTTTAAGCTCAACCGCAGGATTATGGAGTTAAGTATTTTGACCCCATTTTCATCACTCAACTTTTACAGATTTAAAAAGTTTTCAAATCGCTTGAATAACCTTCGAACGCTAAGTTCGTGAATAATGCAAGCCTGGATTTAAGCCATCACTTTACAAAAATTCCTGTTACCTTTTGTCTACCGAAGAGAGAGATAATAAGGGAATATTTTCTAAGAGTGTGGACGACACTAAAAATGTTCAGTTGCTTAGTCTTTACTTGACGAGTCCATGCTGTTCTCTTTAGTCTTTATAGTAGAAGTCGTAGCCTCTATTTTTTTTAAAAAAAATTGGAAATCGAATATTTTACTTTTTTCTTGTTTAGGAAAGATTTAAAAACGTTTCTTATATTTCATGTCAAAATACCGGTTGAGAGGGTAAGTGAAACCTCCAATCAAAATTCTGAGTGGCTGCACGTGTGCAGTTCAGGTTTCGGAAGAAAATGGTGTAAATAGTAGGTTTGAATTTCTTGTTCGGATATAAGAAATAAAGATAGTGATAGATTTTGGGGAATATAATGGATTGACACTCTCGAAAATGAACATTGCTATCGCTGACGCTCAGTTGAGAACAATCAGATAAGTTTCTATTTTCTATCATTTTGGAATTTACATCAATGTATGCAGCAAAAAATCTCTTGATGCGATTATAGCACATTCAAAAGAATGATTAAAATTTTGTAGGATTAAGATGATCATTGAGGTTGTTTGTAGTTTATTTTTAATCTAATTATTGAAGATAATGCCGTCAACTTGATATTGCTTAGCAACTGGACGAGAGTGTTTTGAGCATACCATTGGTGAAGTCTATAGCTTGTTGTGAGAGAATTCTGTATTTGTGTGGCCATTCCTGACGTCTGCACCCGTAACTGCGGAACTGATCTCTGGCAGCATTATATAACTGAGCAGAACGAAGTGTAAAGCAATCTCGTTGAGTCTGGCTTATGCATGTATTCCCGTCGCGTTGGAGCTGTGTTCATGCAGTTGCCATTTCTGTGTCTACTTCATCATTGTACTTACTGCATTACGTTTGCATTTACTGCATTTATGTTTAATCTTGTTTTAACCTATTTTTAAGTGTTAAATCTAATTTACAGTTTGAAGCATTTTAATAAAACAATTCGCTAACGCCTGAATACATTCTTGTGTCCCACCACGATGCCTTCTGATAAGAGTAATTGTCGGTGTGTTATAGCCATCTGAACCCCGACATTTGTAGGGTTGCCATGCATACGGGAATGTAACCGTATTTCACTTCTCAGTTCCGTATTACTATTCGTCCATTTTTTGTCTCGTTTTTTCCATAAACTCTGCGTGAGAAACCAAGAACTGCGCAGCAACTATGAAATTGAGTACGGGAGAGAAATGGCCAACGTTTCTTGCAGATGCGAAGTATATTGATCAGAAGTCATGTCTAAAAAAAGCTATGCGAATACGTATTTGCCATTTCAACCCGCAAAGCAAATGCGGAGAGAATATTTTCCCTAATGCCAACTCATTGGTAGGACGAAAGAAACAGGTTGCCAGTGGAGACAATTGAAACAATTTTGATTAGTCATTATAATTATAAAATGACTTGCATCCACTTGTATATATATGTAATAATCTCACTTAATTTTATTTCAAATTCTAATATTTATATTTTAAAGTCTTAATGTATTGCAAAATAACTTTCCTTAAACTCCAGTTTCGTTCTATTTCCCGCTCTGGAGGTATATTAAATCTCTCGTTTTGACATATTTATTGCTAAAAGAATATTCTAATCGTTTCCACGCGCACACAACTCGCGAAATCAGAGACTTATTGTCGCCACGAATTTTCCCTAAAACACTTACGTAATATACTAAAAATAGCTATTATTCCCTTCACTTTGATCACATGTCTATCTGTTAAAATCCCTACCTGAGAAAAAGCAGGGATATTCTGTTCACTTTTGGCTTAAAACTTAAACGAAGATGTACGTACATTTCGTCACTCTCCGATAATAAAAATGAAATTAGTTAATAACTCGGCCTATTTGTTTTATTTAACGACTACAAATACGAATACATTTCATATATGTTAAAGAAGAAAATGATATATTTAAGAAAACAAAGTCAACTTTAAAATTTGACTGGGCTAAAATCTTTTATTATTATTTATATGTCAATTTTATTAGATCGCTTAAACTCAATTTTTTATCAGAGTAAAATAAACCATTACCTACCCATATTTTTCATGTTTTATTTATTTAGCACTTAAACGTCCCGTATCAATGCTTGACAATTATGGCAACCACATGTATGTGAAATCCGCCATTGAGGCTTTATATTTTTTGTATGAACACCTGTAGTATGGTGTTAATAACATTAAAAGTGTTAAAAAGACAAAAGGTGACTTTATTTTCTGAGCTATTGGCCATAACACATCTTAAGATTTAATACGAAAATCCGTTTCCGTGCATTCATTTCCGTCACTCAGCTTTATAGATTTAAAAAGGAGTTCTCGAATCAATTGAATAACCTTCGAGCGCAAAGTTCGTGAATAATGCATGCCAGGATTAATGCCATCACTTTTCCAAAAATTCCTGTTACCCTTTGTCTGCCGAAGCGAGAGATAACAAGAGAATATTTTCTGAGGGTGTGGACGGTACCAGAAGTGTTTAGCTCTTTTCTCATCTCTTCCAAGGCTAACCCAAACCGGGACACGTTTTCAAGCTGTCCTTGATTCATTCGAAAGTCGGCTGCTGGACGCCTTGCATCTATTTTTTTTCTGTTCGAAATCGAATGTTTTACTTTTTTCTTGCTTTGGAATGAATAAAAACATTTCTTACATTTCATGTCAAAATACCGGTTGAGAGCGGAAGTGGAGCTTCCAATCAAAATTCTAAGCGACTGCACGTGTGCAGTTTCATGTTTCGAAAGAAAATGGTGTAAATAGTAGGTTTACGTTTCAGTTCGAAGTTAAATCATGAAAGGATGTCGTCGGATTTTGATATTTAATATGAAATTCATTAACTAGCTTGTTATATAGTAATATATCTTTTAACATTAGAGTCCAAACTGCGATATCGTGACTCTTCAATGGAAGCATGAAATCAATATGACTCCCTTTGTAAGATTAGTCCATTTTAAAAGTGTTGGCTTATTTTATGAATACAGAAATTTGTCAAGAATAATTCTTGCCAAAATGGATTGAACTTCAGGAAGCAACATGAGGGCAACAACAAACATAAGAGCTGGTGCACCAGCTCTCATGTTTGATTTCTTCACTGACCGAAGGGATTCTGAACCTCTTCTTGTGGTTCAGTTAGACTCATAGAGATTGAAAAACCATTTTCTGAACTGGAGAAGGCAAACCCAATATGGATGGTACCTAGCGCTCAGTTGGATCACATTCTGTCGATAATACAGATTGGAATAAGGATTTTTCATTCTCCCTTTCGAAGGAGGAATGTCAGTCGCTGTTGGGAGGCGGGGTCACCATGATTTCGCGTTTCCATTTCAATATTAAAAAAGGAATTAAAACGATTAACACCTGAAAATTTCTCACTTGAAAAAAAACGGTTAAAATTAACAGAAAGTTGAATCTAGTAGTAGGAGCTTCCGTTATTGTAGAAAAACGCAAATAAGCAAAACGTTGAAAATAACTGACTTTTGAAGAAAGTTTATCTATGATTTTCCTCGTCGTTTCTTTAATCGCATTCACGACGTTCAACCTATCGTTTCAGCGTTGATTTGATTGATTATTAGGTTTCTAGAAATATCTACTTTATCTCGGACTAGTAACATAGATAATATCTGTTCCTTTTATTTGATTTGCTCTATATGTAATAAATCATATCATTGGATGGTTAAGATATCGTATTGGCAAGAATAGCTGATTTAGATGAGCTGTATGTAAGTCTCCCACGTCTTTTTTTGTTGTTGTTCTTTGTTAGTCGAAATAAAAATTTTGAAATGCAGTAAGCTAATTATGCAACATTAACACGCGTCTGTTATATTTGTGTCTCTCCGAAATAAAAGCTCAAAAAATGTTTTTTTTTCTTTCTGGCGAATAAAAGCTTCATCTGTTTTTCATATAAACAATTGTTTGTGATATGGGCGTATTGTAATTGTATTTTTGCGATGGCCTGTTACAAAGCTTTCGGTTTCAGGATCGGATGATTGTGTGTTCGAGACTCGGAATGGGAAAAACCTACCGGTTTTTTGTTTCGGTTAAGCGGTATTTTCGGTTATTTTTTTGCCCCGGTTATAACCAGTTATTTATTTTAAATTCAATAACCGGGTTAAAAAACCGGCAAAATCAGCTATCTAAAGATGGGCTCGATTTTAGGTTCGAGAAATGAAATTTTGAATTTCACGATCTTAAGCCAATCAACGGCCTCCGCTTCCACAAGACGGACATTGAAATGGTCTAAAATAGTCATAGTCAAGCTTTCACTAACTATATTAGTTTTGGTCGCAGAAAAGTGGAACATTTTGTTTAAGATTTTTGCGTGCCAAGAATATTTTAATAAATTTGATTAATAGGATGGGAGAATGTATAAAAATTTAGACATAGTTATTTTTATTAATATACATATAGACACAAACAACGTAAAATACGATTACTTACGTCTGTACTTTCTAACTTCTTTTTTTATTTGTCTACGATACTTACTACAATTCTTAAAATTTTGTCTACAGTCCTTACTTTTTGTATTAAATCTTCATTTATTATTATTACATATTGTATTAATTGCTTATTTATAATCATTACTTATTAAATTGCTTATTTATTGATAATACTTATTGTATTAAAACTTACTTATTGTATATTATTAATAATAAAAAAATTTTGTCTAGAAACCTTATTTCTTTAAAAAAACCCCGAAAGCCGGTTATTTCCAAAACCGGTTATTTTGAGCGGTTTTAACCGCCCGGTTAAACCAGAGGTGAAAAAAACCGGTATAGTGGAAAACTGGTTATTTTTGTAATAACCGCCACCCCTATCCGAGACTCGGCTCCACTGATGATCCACTTTTCATGTGGAATCTGTCGACGCGGGCCAAACGTCTTTAGACTGGAGTGGCCCTTTTCTTCTGACCACAATTTAAAATTATGAGCTGCGTCTCAAAATAGCCTTCGAGTAATTTCCAAAACGACTTAAACCTTTGTGGTCGATGCCGTCACAGTGGCTGCATTCGCAAGTCGTCGTAGAAATCGGTGCCGCCAGATCGGTCGCATGATGTCATGATAACAGCATGTTCCGACAGGAAAAGGACGAGAAACACGCACGTACTGTGTTCACTCATCGGTGATTGTTTTGCAAAATATCACACTTGGAAAAGTTTATGTTTTTATGTATTATAAGTACTATTAAACACAACAAATCAGTTTCAACAAATTCTGTGTGATTTAATGTCCATGTATTGACTTTAAATCCCGTGCGGAAAAGTAACTGCGAAACGCTAAATTTACTCCGACCTGCTGTGGCACTCCCTCAGCGAAATCTGCCGACCGTAAAGGGTTAAAACCAAAATTTACTTTTTTGTTTTATCCACCACTATTCAGTTTAATAACAGCAGCAATTGGTTGAGAGATTACTGCATGCTTTTAGTGCAGCTTGTGTTAAAAAAATCCTCTCTCTTCTATGGAATATCATACAAATGATAAATCGGATTCAGAAAAGTGAAGTCATTTTTACAATCTTTTATTCAATTTGACTTGTTTCAAGTTTGTAAAGAAGGAATTTTTTATTTGATTTTTCTCTCACTTTCTGATGTGCTAGAGTTTTGAAATTTTGTACACTTATGAGTTCTCGGTGACAATAAACTATTTTAATATTTTCAAAATGCAGTTATTAGTTTATAGCTGTATATAATTATATTTTGATTCAATACTTGGGTGCCATATGGTTGTAAATTTAAGAAACAATGGATTTGAAGATCACATAAAATTTATAGCTATAAATTAAAAACTAAATAAAAGGAAACAATTAAAATTAAAAATCAGCTATTTTTGGTAAGCTTATAAAATTGCGTTAAAAACTGCCTTTATTAAATGTATATATATTGAAAAGCAGGAAACTTTTTATTCCTTGGAAAGCTTTAGGACTGATCTTCAAATAATCACGAGAAATAACTTGGCCTAACATACTCCATTCCACTACACAACTAAAAAAAATGATAAATATCATTGTGAACAGAGAATAAAGTTTCTATGTGCATTTATCTAACTTCGGAAGACGGATTTTTAATACCTTTCCAAGCAAATGAAAAAGCTGGCTATTTTTAAAGTGACGAGATGTTTTGAATCGCAGTCCGGATTGTTTGATCCGGGAGCACGTCTGGGAAGTGGGTAGAGGTTATTGGACAAAATCCACTAAGAAATAAATAAATAAAAATTCAGAAATAGTTCATTATTAAAATAATATCAAATAGATCAATATCAATAAAGTTCATTTTCAAAATTTTTTGAAAGTAAAAATAAATAAAGGAATACAATAAAGCACGGTTTATACGTTTCTCATTTATACGTCGTTTCATCACAGTCCCGATTCATTCGTATTCATTGTAATGATAAAGTACTTCGTTAATACGACGCAAAGCTTCGGTTATACGTCGTTTTTCTTCCGGTCTTAAATGTGAAAATTTCCTCTTTTCTGTATGTGAGCTGTGATAAAGATATCATGTCACCGAAATGATTTACAATTGATGAATTAATAGAAGATAAAATATCTGGTGAATGAATGAAAAATTTATTAAACCTTTCTTAAAAGACGCAATGGATTCCATTGAAAAACTTCGAACTTATTTCTCTTGTCAAGAGAATATAAAAAAACATTCAATGCATCAATTCATAATGATGACTTAATATTCATAGACAATCATCCCGTCAGACGACAGATAAAAATATTTTTTTAATTAAACGCATGCCAGCATGCACATAAATAGAATAAGATATGTATAATTAGTACTCAAGATATGCAGTAAAGGTATGATATTTCTCATTTTTTAAATAAATGTGTGTGTTATAAATTTAATTATTGATTTCCACACTATGTAGTATTTTATTATCAATATCTTGAAAAAACTTTAAAATAATTACTTTTAAATGAATTAGCATTAGTGAAATTTAAAATTTTTAATGATCTGTAATTTGTTTGATTATTACGAAGTTTAATTTGAAATTTGTAATAATCAAAATTATTTATTAAAATTTCTGTTATACCTCTTTTCATTTATACGTCATTTCACGTCAGTCCCTTCAAAGACGTATAAACGGTGCTTTACCGTATAAATAAAACAATTTACTAATACTTTTTTCTTGGAATGATTCATCCAAATTGGTTATAGTAATTCATGTTATGTTTTATCATATTATTTGCAGTATTTGAATTTTACTGGCAATAATATCATTATTTTAGCGTCGACGAAAAAATGTTAGATAGCCAGCAACAGTGATAATGTGTTACGTATTGTTCAAAGTTAATGATCACGGTAGCCTATTGTAAATAGTGAACATATGCTAACTAGGATACATAGTTTTTCAGTGTCTAACTTTTAAAAAACTAAATTTTGATTAACACTTTTATAATAAATTTATATAGTGATGGGTGAAAAACGGTACAATTCAGGACAAAGAGTTGTCAATTAGATAAACCTTGGCTGATCCAGGATATTTTGTGACAGTAGCCATTTTTCATGATTTGATATTAAATTAAAGTAATTAAATTCAAAATCATGTTATGTTTTATCATATTATTTGCAGTATTTGAATTTTACTGGCAATAATATCAATATTTTAGCGTCGACGAAAAAATGTTAGATAGCCAGCAATAGTGAAGCATGTCCAATATTATCGAAATGTTCATACTTTAATTTATTATATAACTATGAGACCATTTTGAATAGGCGATGGAAATATGTTGAAAAAATATAAATTGTTTCTATCCAATAACTATTATAGTTTAAAATGAGGAATTTGTCATAAACATACAAAACTCCAAAACTCTCCTGCCTACTAAACACTTGAATGGATTCTTGCCTTTTTTCAGGATATCATTTTTTCAATCCTGCAGTTATACTTATGGTATGAAAGCTTTATTTTTAGTGAATTTGTTTTGCAAAATTGGTCGGATGATTCAATTGCTTCACGCTAAAGCATGGCACTGCTTAGCTTGTTGCTATGGTAATGGATTTGATATCTAAAAATGTTTTTTTCCCCGAAAGCAAATAAGTAAACTAAATTATTAATTATATGAAAGATCGAAGTGAAGTTTAATATATATAATTATATGTAAAATTATGTAGATACCGTGCTGGTGATTGCCATAATGACGGTTTTTTTCTTTAAAGGACTGTGATTAAAATAAATTAAATCGACAAAATGTAATAGTGATGAAATCATTTTTAAGTCAGACAATGTATGCTTTTTGTTAAATATTTCCCTCTTTGAATATAAGAAAATCGCGATTATGCTCTCATAAATTACTCTAACTTATTTGATTAAAGACGTTTATTATAGCGTAAGCAGATAAAACAAAAAATTCTTAAAATGCAATTTTATTGCTAAACCGAGTAATATCTCACTTTTGCTACAAATTAGCTACTAAACTAATACAATTAAAATAATCAGGATCAAAATTACGCGAGTGTCATTCAGAAGGAAAAATAAACATAAGATAATAGTTTTCAATAAAAGCTTTTACGATAATTCATATGAAATAATTTTCAATACTCTTAATGCGTGTTACAAGCTTTTATGAAAATAAAATTTGCACAAAAGAAAAATCTTGTAGAATTAATCATGTTCTCGTAGAAAGAATATATTGCAGGAAAAAATATCATTGTGGGAATTAAGAATTATAACTAAAAAAAAAAAGAGTCAAGCATAAATAGTGATAAAAACTAATCTGATTACAAAATCATTTTCTGAACATGTAATTTTATGCATCAAATTTGTATAGTATATTGGTTGTAGATTTTAGTTTTATTTAATTCTTGATTTATTTAATCTATTTTTCAAAATTAATTTAAATATACCAAATTTTGTATATAATATCACTGTTAATACCCTAGTAATAATATAATTATGAATAATGTGTGTACTAGTGATATGTCTATAATTTCACTAGTAATAATATAATTATAAATAATGTATGTAGCTGATTTAAGCAAATGTATCTTTTTTATATCTGTAATTTATGAATAAAGTTTCAGTATCACTTTCGTGCTTCGTAACTACTACAAAAACAAACCTAAATACTGATTTTCTCCTAAAAATATAAATATTTCATTAAAATCTGTATTGCTTCCCACTTGGTTAAAAAAACTTTTTACACATTTTTATTTAACTTGCTTTGTTTCATGTTTGTAAAGACGGAATTTTGTAATCCATTTTTCACTCAATTCCTAATGTACTCGAGTTTTGAAATTTGGCACACTTGCATATTCGTGATGACAATATGCTATTCTAATATTTTCGGACCTTAATTATCAATCAATCGATTAATTTAATTAAATTTTCATTGCATGTGATTGGCGCCACCTGGTGGTTAATTTGAGAAAAAATAGATTGCAATATTACTTAATTTTTATAATAATGAATTATAAATCAAATAATAAAAAGTAGAAAATGACTAAAATTTTTAAAAATTCTACTTTTAAGGACAATAATGAAAATGTGTTTTTAAAGATAGTTTTTATTAACACTTCAAGATCTCTGGGGTTAAAGTAGATCACCTTAATTTAAATACCTTATCGAATCCTATCGATCTAACCTTCGTTAACATGAAAAAGAAGAAAAATAAATTATTCTAATTTCGGTTGACGTCGAAGCACAGCATAAGGAACTAGAGACAAGAATTGGCCTTATAAAAAATAAGGTCACCACATTGCCTTTTACTTTCATAAAAGTCTTTTGGTATATCTCTATCAAGACGCCTACTACAAAAGCTACTATGTAGTAGGAATAATTAAAGGCATTCAATGCTGTTCTGAGCCGTGGAAATCCACCAGGAAATGTTGTTTGACTTACATCTCTAGCCTTCACAGATAGCTGTGAGAATTTAACCTTCTAAAAATGGGCTAGTGACGTAATTTAATCGACAGGTTTTGTCGCTTCGTTTTTTGAAAAAGTTGAACCGTCTCCCATGCAATCGAAAAGCGAAGTGACCGTGTCTTCCCCGTATATAAAGATCTAATGGTATGATACTCTCTTTTGCACATCTGCAGTGGTAGGATTCTCTTTCGGCGGGAATCTGATCTGCCTACAAGGATGATTCGACTAGTGAGTACACATTTAGTTTCATTGTGTATAGTATGTCACGCACTTGGTTGTTGTTGTGGACCTTTTGCGAGGGTTTATTTATTTATATATATTTATTTTCTGTATATTAGTATATATAGATAAAATAAAAATTATTACTTTTCAAATTTAATTTAGTGACAATTTCCGTGAAGCCTAGGATAGAATTCAAATTTGCTGAAAGCCAGGATTCAAAAATCGGCAGAAAATTATTACTTTTTTCACGAATTAATTACTTTTTTTCCGACGGGAATCTAATCTGTCTACTAGAATGATTGGCTTAGGTTCATTCTGAATAATATGTCACGCAGTTGGCTGATGTTGTGGATCCCTTTTTTGGAGTTTTAATTATTTATTTTTATTTATTTGTTATTTTTTGAATATTGGTCTATATAGGAAAAAATCCGAATTATTATATTATTTTTCAAAATTAATTCAGTGATAATTTGTCGTGAAGCTTACGTTAGAATTCAAATATGCTGAAAGGTAGGATTCAAAAATCGACAGAAAATATGAGTGCTGATTAATTATGTTTCTTTGAATTTACTAAAGGTGCGGATGGATTATGAATTTTCATTGAGATATGAAGATTGTTAGTGGAGTTTAATAATTTATTTTTTCGTATATCGATTTATATCGGATAAACAAATAACTATATTACATTTTAAAAATAATTTACATGAGTCTTGATGCTTAGGTTTAGATTCAAATTTGTTCAAAGAGAGAATTAAAAAATTGGCAGGAATTTTGAATCCTGAGTATTCACGTTTCCCTCAATTTAGTAATATGAAGAAAATTAGTGGAAATAAGTTATGAATTTGCGCTGAATTTTAAGATATTTTTCACAAGTTCAAAAAATTTTAGCAGCGTTGGATAAATTAGATGCTTATGATCTACTTTCGAAAAATAAAGTACGGGGACAAATATTTTAGTGAGTTTTTAGCTACCTGTCTTAGCTTTGAACTAGTTTATATCAGCTTTGAGACATTTCTTGAATATACTTTAATTTTGTTTTATACAAAACTCAGAATTATATTTTTCGTACTTTCATCGTAAAATACCCTTCCATAGAAACGAAAAATAAGAAATTTTCAATAATGCCTGTAATTTTGTACAATAGTGACTATGTATTTCATCTTTATCAAGTTTTCAGTGATTTTTAATTATTGATGATTTTGTCTCCCACCTTTGCAACCTAAATCTATTCCGTAAAATTCTAATTTTTTTTTCTAATCCGAAAGAAAAATTTAGTTATGCCGAGTATATCGAAAATTAAAAAGAAAATAATATTAAAAACTCATATTTTATTACTTTGTAATTTATAATGTTTTAATTAATAAATTACAAATCTTGTTCTATGATTTTCATATTATTTTTTTAAAATAGATTTTTTGCTGTTCTTAGAGTATTTTTTCATTACTAATTCTATTTTGTCCAGAAATTTTATGGATGTGGAAAAATGCAACGTCATAAAATCTTGCGAAAAACAACGTACGTTATAACTAAGCAAGAAAGCATTGTAACTAACTGAAAAATACTATTAATGTGAAAAAATTATATGTCATATAAATTTCATTCCGTTATCAAAATAAGTAAAATAGTTTTTACTACAAATTTTTTTTTTCTAAAATTTTCTTAACCTGTCGTTAGGATATGTTACATATATACACGACAAGATCAGATAGATTCCTATTTAAAGATCTAGATGACTGGATAAATGAATAAAAGTTATAGAATGTTTTTGTACAATACAATAATTTTGCTTAAAAAGTTTCGTTTTATTTCTGTAATTTTTATATAAAATTTGTAAAATCTGCTTATATAAATTTGGGTAGATTGTGTTTTATAATTTTTTGAAACGTGCATGCTATTTTTATGAATGGTTATTGAAGTAAGAGATATTTTTAGTTTTTATTTATTGATTGATTTCGAACTTTTATATACATACATCGTATTTCGATTTGGTTTAAAATTACTTTCAAAAATTCTTTTAGAATTATTCCAAATGACTTTTACTTACAAAATTCTTTTAAAAACTAGGAAAAAAAATTTCCTTGTCATAAAAAATATACTTGGATAAATACTGTTAAATTTCATAAAGTTAACAGAATAAAAGAAAAGCTTAAATAATGTAAAAAGAATAATAACGCTAATGTTATTTTATAATCTTTCAAACTCCTGACTGTGTTGAAAAAGGCATACTACGTTAACTCAAGTTACGAAAAACTAGAGTTTTTTTCCCACAATTTTTTCATTCTAAAATGTGTTGTGTTACATATTTTTTCAAGTTTAAAATTAACTATGAAAAGTTAACGCGTTACACTTCCTTGAATAAAGTTTTTAAGTGAACAGTTCCTCAGCTGCTTTTACATCAAACAAAAACATTAAAAATAGGAAAAAGAAAACTTTGTGCTTTTTTTACAGCTTCGGACTGTAGTTAACAGCTGTTTTCGTCGTGTTCTCTCTTATGATATTCCAGAAGAACTTTCCTTTTTATTTTGGAAGCCGTTCGAAAAAAATAGTGGCATGAAATAAGTTGTTAGGGCTACTAGCTTGTTGTGAATGAAACTGTCAGCAAGTTTTTCTAAGTTCCGCTCCAAAAGAAAAACTCTTGTTGAAGCTCAAACTGTCACTTGTTAAAAGTACTTTTCCCCCTTCCCGGCCTTTAGTAGCTTTGGGCGTTACGGGCAGGAAAAATAAGATGTTTTTACCGGCGCTGAATGGCTGAGTTTGTTAAGAGCTTTCCTGTCCGTATTTTATCCAGAGCCACCGAAATGCTTCTATTTCAGAGAGTATTTTTTATCTCGAATCTTGTTTTCTTTTTTTCGTTCTATTGTCTTTTAAGTTGTTTGATATGTGCTAATTGTTGCCTGAAGATTTTATCGAAAAGTATTTCTAGTTTAATATCTATAAGCATAATAAAAATAATTTTGTTTCCAACTGTCTTAATGCAGCATCATCGATATCTGTTCGTTTCGTATCGATATCGTTTGAAACAAATTATTTATTTGCTGAGAATTCAAAAGTTAACCAATAAATCATTGGCTCTATTGTAGTATTTTACTGTAACCAAAAATAAAACTATTTGAAAATTAAATGAGCTTACTAGTCAATTAGTTAATGGTACTAGTGTGGAATTTAAATTGATATACGTTCAAAGAATGATTACAACATATCTTGGTTTAATGTAATTTATTGGATTTTATTTTAATTAAAAAATAGGATTATATGTAACAACTGATGTGAATTAAATGTTAATAATTTTTTCCTTCGATTGAATTTGAAACAAAAATGCATTACCAAACAAATAAAAATAGAGCGTTCCAATGGAAAGATGATTTATTTATTTTTCATTTAAATTTTTAGCATTTTTGCCAAATGGAGAATATCAAATAGGACAATATGCACTGGTTTCATAATAATTACGATTACTACAGTTAAACGTTGAAAATTTCCAAAAGTTTTTTTTTCAATTTCAATTCAACTTGATGCTTTTGATATGCTGGAGCGTTTTCTGGAGAATGCTTTTGTATTGTACTTTAAACATCACAGAATCAGTCATCACACCATAAGTGATCGAATTCGCCAAGGGAGTAAAGCTGTCTGCCAGGTGATTAGAGGACAGACAGATTAGTTCCAAAAGAGGGAGTGAAGTCTTAACCCTTTATATCTTGGTGTTGCATAACTGCAACAAACCCAAAAGGGGCTGTATTTTTCACAGTAAGCTCTTTAAGTCGATTTCATTGGTTGTTGCAATACTGTAACACTGCAGTTAACACAATTTGATCATATGTTCCCCAACAGATGGTGATACTGAGGTGATTTTTAGAAACAAAGTTTCAGTTGACACTTAAACATTTTCATGCGGTTGCTCCTGAAAATTCCGCAGAATTTAGTGAAGTTAAAAAGAGTGGAGATATCTTTTTGTGAGAAATGTGGCGAAGATCTTTGTTAAAACAAAACTAATAACTGTTTTAAAAACTGAAATTTTGAATTTTTCATGCCATTATGCATTATGTTGCAAAAATGAAAAAAAACCTTTTTTGTCAATAAATTTTTATTTTAGCTTGATTAATTTTTTAAATTATTTTTTCCATACTTACAGTGATGAATTCTAACATCTGAGTATTTTTTTTTCAAATTGGAGTTCTTATGATATAAAGGGCTAATCGTTTAGTGGCACATCAATAGTATCTAATCAATAGCCTATGCTCAGAGGAAAGGTTCTCCTGGAATATGCATTTCTCCCTAGGAAAATATTAATGTATTGTCTTTTGTATATTTTCAGATCACCATGCTCAGTATTTTGTCCGTCGTCTTCTGCCAATATGCTCCACGTCACAGAGGTCCACCACCAAGAGAAGAGCCAATTCCTCTAGAATATGAAGACGAACCTCCTCCCTATCGTCCTGCCCCAAGAAACGTCGGTCCTCCACCCAGAAACGCCGTGGTTCACAAGCCAGCATCTGTCCACTACGTGAACATAGGAGAAGAACTCGCCGGCGACTACAAATTCGGATACGACACTGGTAAAGGAAACGATGGTCAGAGTTTCAGAGAAGAAACCAGACTGCCCGATGGGACCGTAAGAGGTGCGTATGGATACGTTGACGAATCAGGTCAGCAGCGAATTGTGAAATACACTGCTGGTAAAGACGGATTCAAAGTTGAAGGAGACGGGGCATCAGAAGCTGTTTCTAGAGCTGCTCCATCCAGACCTGCACCTCAGCCAGCCCCTAGGAGACCTGAGCCCACCTATGCAGCACCACCACCACCTCCTCCTCCTCCTCAGCCAGCTTACAGGCCAGCACCTCAACCTCAGCCAGCTTACAGGCCAGCACCTCAGCCTCAGCCAGCCTACAGGCCACCAGCTCCTGCTCCTCAAGCTTATAGACCAGCACCTGCACCTCAGCAGTCATACAGGCCACCACCTCAGGCAGCAAGACCTGCCCCAGTAGAATATGCCCCACCACCTCAACCAGCTTACAGGGCACCACCTCCACCACAAAGACCCAGGGCAAGACCCCAAAGGCCAGCACCACGTGAACAATATGCCCCACGAGATGCCGAGCCAGATTATGACTATCCCGAAAACGAAATTACAGAAAGGAGACTCGTACCTGTTGATACAGCCCTCTTCAACTACAACATAGGAACTGGGAATGAAAAAAGTCAATTTTTGTCCAAATAGATGCTAATAACTAGGGTAAATGCGAATGCTTAGTGGAAAACTGAGTCAAAACCCAAAGAGAAAGTTCATCAAGTGGTTTTCTTTGCTATTTGGGAAGAAAATGTTTCTCTTTTTAATGTTATCATAGTCACTATCGAAGCAAGGAACAAATCTCTAATGGCACTCGAGAACTTTTGTAAATAATTTGCCATTAAAGGCTGTCATTCACTTTGGTTATCATCAGATGGACATTAAAAACGTAATAAAATGATATCAGAAACATCGCTTCTGTAACAGAATTTGAAAAAAGTGGTTTTCAAATAAATCTCTTTATGATAATTTAAATCATCTTTTATTATTGGATTTCCCTTCTTTATAATTCTTATGAGACACTTTTATTTATTTAAAAGTGTTTTCATAGTCTAAGCAATTATGAAAACATATATTTTTCAAAGAACATATAATCAATAATTACTGAAATTAGCTATTTTTTAAAATTTACGAACAATTTTACAAGTGTAATTTTTAACTGCACTTAAATTTTACACTAATAGTTTTAAAGGAACATAAAAGTAGCATTAAAATTTTCTTTTACATAAAGTTTTATGGAATTACACAATAGCAGCACAATGTAAAATCAAAACTGGATTAATTATGTGTAGTTTCATATTAACTTGCAGAAACTTTTAAAATCATTTTTTTTCTTCTCGCTTGATTTAATTAAAGTAATTAAAGTAAGTTGAAGAAGCTTAAATTGCTTTAAGTAGTTTAACAAAAAATATCTGAAATGAAGACATTTTTTTATGATCTTAAAACATTTAAAGCTGTTACTATTTCAATTTCAGCTCTTTCTCGTTTGGCGATACTTATTGCTTTAAGACTTTTTAGAAGGTTTATTATGATATTACTATCCTTTCACGATTAAATAATATATACTTTATTATACGTAATAGGAATTTGTTTAAAAGCGTTGAAGCATTTATTAATTTTATAAATGCAATTTTATAATAATGATGTACAAATATTAGAAGCTCTATATTTTGTGATATTTCTGTATATTTACTGTTAGTATATTTCTTAGAAATATTGTATATGGTTAAGGTAGTATTAGAAATTAGACAAAGCTAATCTTTTGGGACTTACGATGCTAGTTATTTGTGTATATATTCTAAAGTAAAAAGGCGGTTGAGGTTTATAAGGTTTTAGAAATAATGTATTCATGATGTTATTTTTTTAAATTCATAGAATATCGGTATATTTCAAAATATTTAATTGACTAAATTGATGTTAATTTTAATAACATGTAATCATCTTAAAAGATTGCTTTATTTGAATTTACAATAATATTATAATCGTATTCATGTTCAAAGAATTTAAATTCAGTAAGCAATTCTATAAATTTAAAACCTGAATACTCTAAGCATATCCTTTTACTGTCGTGCTCAATGCAATTCTGTATCATCAAACTTGTCATTACTCTTTTATGTTTGTTTTTACGTCTGTATTCTTTTTCAAATAAAAAAATCGCAATTATAAGTGAGGTATTTATTTCCAAACAGAAATTTGTTCTTTTCTTTAAGGCTTTATCAGCTGCACTTTAATTCCAGGTTAATTAATTTTTACATATCTTATATTCTTCCATATTTAATAGTAAATCTAGTTTATTTTACTTCAAACTATTTTAAAATGCTGAAGCTTTCAACTTTTCCTTTCATTAGTGTACAATAAGAATTGAAAAAAGAAAATTATACACACTTGTTATTTATATAAGAATAACACTTCCCGCCAAATAAAGCTTTAAAATGCTAATTTGCACCCATTTTCTATCTAGCAAAACCATAAGATTATCGTAAGATTCAAATATTATGTAAGTGCAAATATCACTGTTTAATATCTGACTAAGAAAATAGAAAAGACTATTCTGCCTAACGATAATATACTAAGATACTGGTTCGGTTATCATAATTGTATCGCAATTGTAATCGATCGGCAACTGATATAATTGACGTTGTAACGGACTGTTGGAACTAGAGACGAAGCATGAAGCTAACTTGTTGATACAACATTTCTTTCTATACAAGTTTTGGAATAGTTGCTAAAGTTCATTACCTAAAAATATGATAAAACAAGATTTTTAAGACTTTTAATATTCCGTAAGGATTTATTAACACTCATGACTACCTTTTATAGGAGAAGGTCTAAGATCTCACTTTAGAAAAGCGAAAAAGATTCATTCGTTGAAACTAAATAACTGTATAAAAACCGATCTGAATGAATGAGAATCCGACAGTTATTTTTCCACCATTTTTTTACAAAAACGTATTTGCTATTGCTCGTTTGAGAGATGATTCGTTTTATTATTATACTCTTAGAAGTTTCCACATTTCCCTAGATAGATAGGGACATAAAAATACGAAAGCTTTGTTTACCAGCTCCGTATTCTATTTTATTACACTTGTAGCAAATCACATCATTAGAAACTTTAAACGAAAATCCCTAAACCAATGAAAATAGCTAAAGTTTCAGCATTTGAAAAGGATTGACAGAAAATATTTGAGACTTTGAAGAGAAGAGACTTTGACTGATAAATGTCTGATCCTGAAATACACCAAGTTTTATTTAGCCTCTTCATTTTTATTTACTTCTACTTCAATCCCAGATACTCACACTTCTACTTTAACATCCAGAGTCATGAGATCTCAGGGGAATCTCCTTCTTCCCAGGAGTAGTTAATGCTCATGCACTCTGCAGTTTTCTTACTTTCTCGTATACGAAGTACACAAAGAGAAAGTATTGTAATAGTCAAAAAATTCGAACTCGAGATTTTTGACGAATCTCCACGTTTTAAACCTGCCCGAGTTGGAATTATGTCTGTCTATCTGTCTGTTTGTCTGTGAACACGATAGCTCGAAAACTATTAGACCTATAGGGATAAAAGTTTGTATGTGATCATCACACAAATTTGTAGGTTTCTATAAAATTTTGAACAAAATCCGTCTACGGGAAGTCTGTCTGCGTTCATGTGAACACTATAACTCAAACACTTGAATAGCTAGATGGATAAAGTTTGGAACACAGTTTTATCAACAGGAATTTAGGTCTGTACAAGAGTTTGGGCCAAATTCGTCAAAGGGTTGACAGTCTGTCGGTCTGTATAATCGTATACTTTTGAACGCAATAACTTCTTAAAAAAATTACTGAGATAAATTTTGTATGTGGCCTTCTAACCTCATTTGTAAATTTGTGTCCAATTTTTGCGTCAATCGGTTAAGAAAAAGGTGTTCAAATTGGAAATTTGGTTTTCCTTATCTTACGCTGTCCTATTGCGTAATCACGCCGGCTTCTGATTCTGCTTCTTCCGCCTTGCTGCTCAAAGCACGACCTTTGGAGCTAATGGTATGACGTTTCGCTTTCTTTCTCCACTGTGTTAGCGGCGCTTGTTCGTTTTACTGCCTTTTAGCTTATTTTTTCTCTACATGTGTTGGGAGTATACGAGAAAGACTGGGGGAGATCACTCCCGCTGGTTTCTGATGCTAACTGCTGCGTCGACGCACGACCGGCGCCGTTTGCGAATATGATCATGGATTGTAATATTCTAAATATCATCTAATATGAAAAAATAAGCCGATAGACTTTAACATGAAACTATGATCCTGAACTAAAAAAAAGCTTGAGAAAAGCTTATTTTTAAATTATTCTATTCCCAGATACATAGAATTAATCTACAGACATCATTACAAAGAAATTTTTTTCATGTGCCAGTGAGGTCTAAAACGTAGAGATTCATCAAAATCCCGATGTCGATTTTTTTTTTTTGGCGATTACAATACTTTCCCTTCGTATGCTTCATATAAGAGTGAAATCGTTATTTTCTAAAAGTAATCTAATAGATATCTGGATTTCGATTATGCGTAGATTGCTTCTGCCAAAAGTCAGCACGATTCTTGCTGATATGACTGCGCTATCATAACTTTATATCTTTGACAGCATAGTTAATTCTATTTCTATGGTAATGCGCGAACAGATTTAAACCCTGATCAGAAAGATCCATTGTTTGAAGCTTGCTGTCTAAAGTGTTGGCTGTTATGCTAGCGATCGGTGTGTGATACTGAGTCACAGTAATTTCTTGTAAATAAGAAATACGCTATGGGTATAATACTCAAACTTGTTTGAAATTAAATACAGAACAAGCCCGGAGTAAAAAATTATAACACTTCAGCATGTTTTCGGCAAACAAACGTGAATTAAAAAAATTTCAAAGATTTTTGTTTCGATTCCCGCTATCTATCTTGCACTAGAATTGGCACAGAATGAGAAAATGGTACAGGTAATTTATTACAGACGTTTTTGATAAAACATGGTTCGAGAATTACAGAATGCTCTCATGAAGCTCAACATTCTAGGAAAAGGTTGCACTTTTTCACAGTTCGAAAAATTAAAGGGAGCACTCATGCAATACGGCATTCAAAAACAAGCGTTCAGTGTTATAAAATTTGGAGAATTAGAGCAAGCTCTCATACAACACAGCATTCTAGAACAAATTTCAATTTAATATGTGTAAGAACTATCTACTCCAGCCTTCAATAAATTCACATTTTTCTTTCGCACTAGTTTATTAGTACTACTATATACGATTAAATAGGAGCTATATACATATGTACAGTTATGATTCACGATCAGGATTATTCATAATTACTCACTCTTAGCTCACCTCGAGAACTGCTACAAAAACGTGCACACTCTGTGCAGAAACCTAATCCCGTTAATGACGCCTACCACCTCGTCTCTCGCGCAACTGTTTCTTCCACTCTTCTTTTCACATCTTTTGGCTTAGAGTCGGAACAGTTACGTGGAGGTTAGTGGCATGGGAACATGGTTGCAGAATTAGAGAAAACATCCATATAATGCAGCATTCTAGAGCAAGGTTTCTTTCTAATTCTGTTCAAACATTAGAGAGGTCTTCGAGCAAAATGATTAAAGGTAACAACAGCATTTAAGAGCAAAAAATATGATAAATCTAACTTGGTGACAGTGACGCACGGTGTGTGTCAGTGTAGTTCAAAGTAGGATAGGACAGGTTGAATCGAAGGAATTAAACACGTTATTCTATAAAGTGCAAAGAAAGACTTAGGTGTAGCGACAGAGATGGAGCTTTATTTCCTAAATGATAATTCTTTCAGTGAAAGAACTGCAATGTGGAAGGAAAACTGTACAACGAAAGAACTGTACCACATAACGAAATTCATAGTTTTTTTAGATAAATGTTGCAATCTAAAATAATAGTTGTTTACAAAAATTTCAAAACAGAAGCTAAAATAACGCTGAAGGAAGCTTATAAATGGAATATATCAAAAGGATGAATGAATCAAAAAATTAAAATGGAAAATTATTTGCTGTCTGGATGACCAAGATGAGGTCTGAGTTTAGTAAGATTAACTTTCAGTTTTGAAGGAGCATCGGGGCTATTTTGTACGGACCAAAACGCACTTCGCTTAAACTGAATGGCAAATTTCATTTTACAAACTTTTTCCAAATGTGATTTTTTTGTAGTTTCACAGCACAGTGGAGAAAATCAAGAATGTGTTAGGTAAAGTTCCTCTTCCCACTCACTGATTTAATCTAAAGTGTGATACAGATCGTTAATTTTTTGTGAGGATCACATGCCAAATTTCATGCAACTAGTTGTTTAAACTTTAAGAGCTCACATAGACATAATTCCAAAACGGTTTTCAGATTCAGAGACTCAAAGCACTAAAAATTCATTTATCTTTTTCTCTTTCTTGGCCTTGATGGCTGTCGAAATTATGTTAACATCTTTTTCTTGTGAAACAAAGTAAAAGACTGAATTGTTTACATAAGTATGTACGCATAGCAGAAATTCTAAATCTTTTAGTTTATGGGATTTCATTTGTAATCCCGCCCCCCACCTATATTAAAGGAAATTTGTTGAACCTTTTTGAAATGAAATTTGGAAAGATAAATAAATAATTTGTACCAAAACGCCTTTTTCGTTACTGATGTACATTAAGCTAAGCATGCAATTTTGTTTTTCTATTATCGATATGTCCTTTATTATTTCACTTAAAATAATAAAAGACATTTTAATAATTAATAATAATAATTTTTTTCGAAATCGGTACCATTATTTCTCTTACAAGGAGTTAGAAAGACAAAGTATTGTATTCGTTAAAAAACTCGACCTCCAGATTTTGATGAATTTTCGTGTTACCTGAATCTCCAAAAATCATTTTTGGAATTGTATCTCTTTATCTGCTGAACACGATGACTCAAATATGAAAATTTTGTATGCGGTTTTTACACCAAAATTATAGATTTGAACATATTTAGGTCGAAATCTGTCAACGCAAATTGCGTCTGCCCACTTTTACGCATTTAAGCAAAAGAACTCAAAAATGGAAGCTATATAAATGATATTTATAATGTTATCTTGGCACCAAAATTGTAGATCTGTGTTAGATTTTGGACCCAATCAGTCAGCAAGGAGAGGTCTAAAATATATACTCGATGCGAATAAACTAAACCCGAATATGTAGGTACAGAAGAAAGTCGAGGGGAGTACAATCTCTCGGCCTTTTCTTATCTTAGTGACCGATTTTTTGTTATTTCACACTTACCATACTTACTTTCCTCTTCCCACAGGTTGAGAATCACTGATGCAAAGCATCACTCTCTATCTTCCTGAAAGGTTGTAAATGTGATTAAATTTGAGCTCAATGTTATGTGAGGTACAAAATTTCCACGCAATTTTTAATTGTTTGGAACATACTCACTCTTTTGTATGGTATATAAAAGTTCAATGTCAATCATGAAATATCAAAGGATCTTTAATTTAATGTCAATCAAGATAGCAAAGGGGTCTTTGATTTAATATTAATAAAGATATCAAAAGATCTTAAATTCAATGCCAATCAACATGTCAAGCGGTTTTGAATGCAATGCCAATCAAGATATCCAAGAATCTTTCAATCATTTCCTGCTAAATTGTCACGTGCTATCTTTATTTTTTGTATATATTATTTTAATCCACAAAGAAAATGGTAGTTTTCTTATGTTGTTATTACCATCGCTGCATTTCTACTTTCGCATGTGCGAAGTTATGTAAAGACAAATTAATGGAATCGGTGAAAATTCTCTTTCAAAATTTCGATGAAATTAAATGTTCTGGACTTGCTTGAGTCCGAAAACTCGTGATTGGAACTATGTCTATGTGTCTATTTATCCATTTAGGTGGGGACACGATAATTCAAAAACGTAGTTTAGTTTAGTTATACTGCCGTCTCGTTTTCAAGCAACAAGAGTGCTGTTTTGAGAGGGACCTTGTAGGTTTTGAACCTTGGGAAGACGATGAGAATTACGCCTCAGCTGGCACCCCCTATCCAAACTTCCATTTCACACCAGTGTCAGAACTTTTGACTCTTGACATCAGATTTAACGGGCACCAGGAGGGTAGCGAAGGCCTAGTTGTAAGGTCTCTGCTTCGAGGCCGGAGAATTCTAGGTTCGAAACCGGATTCAACTAAAGATCCGCCATGTGGGCCTAGTATGCGTTATTTGAGTCGTAGGCCGAACGTCCTCACGCTGGTGTGGAGCGGAAGTTTGGAGACGAGGGTGCCAGCTCATGTGTCATCCTCGTCATCTCGCCACTGTTCACAATTACGAGGTCCGTCCCAAAATAGCCCTCATGTTGCTTCAAAACGGGACTTAAATAAAACTAAACAAAACTAATTAACGGGCACCAGCTCTACGTAGACGATGTGTGTTTGGATAGGGTAGAATCGGGTTTTGAATTTGAAACCCTCCGGTCCCAAAACCCAGACCTCTCCATCAATTATGAAATTCCCAACGAGTTAAATGGATGAAATTAGGCATGTCAAAAATGTAGACCTATGTCAAAATTCCGACCAAATCAATCAATAGTATGAGATATGCTTTTGAACACCAAATCGATTTACTTTTATGTGCTATGAAAGCACACCAAAAAAAGTAACAGTTTTTTCAAAGATTTTTTTAATAATGCAATGTTATTTATGTTGTATAAAAATGTGAAAGAGATTTTTAATTATCGCATTTATTTACTTGCGCGTTGCAGCCATGTACGACACACTTGCGCATCCTAATTATTGACACTACTTCTATTTCATTTCGTAATTTTACTATCCTCCTGCTATAACTTCGGAAACTATTATCCAGATAAAGCATTAGTAATAGCAGAAAAAAATAGTTGAAATGTAGTCGATTTTCATTTTACAGAATTCTAAACTGTGTTTTAATGAATAATTAATATTCATGAAATGAAAGTTATTTGTATTTATTTTTATATTCATGGAATACTACCTACAATTAATATTTAGGTTTATAATTTTAGTTTAAATTTGATATTAATTGCATTATTTTAGATTTGAATGCATCATTTTTGCATAGAATGAAATCTTTGAGCTCAAAATCACTTTGTAAATTAGAAAGACTGCTACAAATATTCATCCGTCCATCAAGCTTTCTATAAGTTATTCATAAACATATAATGGTGTTTATAAATATATAATGGCATTTAATAAACATATAATGAAATATCAACAATAAACATAGCGTATAATGATTAATTACATTTTAAAATGCAAAACGAAACGTAATTTTTTTTTTATCTTGATACACATTTCAGTCGCATTAAATATCCTTTTAAGAATCTTATATGATATAAATTCGCTTCAAGTCGATATAAAATTAAATTAAATCACCCTATTTCTTTCAGAAGAATATTATAAAACCGTCAAGTATCCTTTGATGTATTTTTTATCACCTCCACCTAAGACAGTTTTTAATTCCTAAAAGGGAAGAATACGTAATTTCATCAAGATATTGACAACATTCATCGCAAAAGCATATCTTCTTAAAAACTGTCTCTACTTCCCTCTTAAGCCTATTATTTAAATAGATTATTAGAACACACAGCCAAAAGGGAAACACTGAGATAATTTGATTTAAACACCATCTTTTGCGATTCCTGTGCATTTGGAGGAACAGAACCTAATTCAATTTGACTCTCAAAAATTGCTGCGTTTTATTTTGGAAAGATTGAACAACATACGAAAGTAGTCTCTCGCGAATTCTCTCTCGTGCCTACCCAAGAAAACTAACGCCCAAAGATATGAAATCTGGAATAAAATTTATCTCTTTCCAGGGAACACTGATAAGTTCGGGGATAACATATTGCGAGGGAACTGATAAGACTACGTTAAAAAGGGAAAAAGCCCGAGCTTTTAAAGAAATGAAATTCTTTAAAACTTGGCAACTCGCTATGTATCTGTTCTCAAAAATGACGCACAGTTTCAGTTTGGCCTTTCTTAAAAATTGGTAGTTTGTTCGAAGATTTCAGAAGAAACCGGGATAGAAGCATATTTCAAACATTCTTACTCAAGGGAGTAGGCAACGTTTTGAAATTTCAAAATCCGGAAACGCAGCATGCGTGTACTGTCATTATATATTAAATAGTAATATTCAGTTTTGTAAGAGAGTGGTATATTTTTACTACAAAACGTCTGCTATAGTTAGTTTTTATGTATGTATCACATAAGACAAACTGCATGTAAACTTCTGAATAAGTTAAGTTTTGCATAAAGAAGTGAAAAAGAAAGTAATGCTAAGCCATTTGTTTAATAATTTATGCTTTTTTAAAAAATTGGTAGCGAATTTATTTTTGTATGTGTAAAATTAGTGGTAGGTTATTAAACATCATATTGTCCAAAATAAAATTTTCGAAGAAAAAATAGACGAATAACTTTTTGTGCAAAAATAAATAAATAAAAACTTAGATCTTTTCAATAATGTCTGTTATAATAACGTTTAATTGCCGTAAATATAACTTACTAACCTTTAGTACTTATATATTTGAGCATTCGTTTATGATTCCTTTTCGAGCAAAATTTGAAGTTCGTATAACATAGCGGAGGTTACAGATATGACATATCAAATCAACTGTTGACAGCTAAGTGATGTAAATGGCATACGTGTGAATGTATACTTATTTAATAAGCGGAATTCTAACACGCATTTATATAAACGCATTTTTTAAACATATATCATAGGGTGGAATGAAAAAAACTTTTTTTAACTTATAATAGTGCGCAAAAGTTGACTTTTGATGCAAAAAAGACAAGAATAAAATTTGATGGCAATTGGAACATGTCTTGAGATGCCGCAAGTACGCGAAAGTTTCATAAATTTGAAAAACTTGCTCTATTTCAACCTTTTTCTCTAATTTCTCATTTGCAGTAAAATGCTCAAATTAAATATTTTGTACTTTTTATTCCTCTTTATTAATAGAACAAGCGTTTTTAGGGTGTTTAAAACCTATTGTGAGTACATAAAAATATTAATAGTCCAGTCAACGAAGGTCCAAAATGAGGGTGAAAAAAATATTAAATCGTATAGTTTTGAAAATTGATACACGTGTTCGTGAGGGGCTTATGATGAACATACTGAAAGAACATACTAACTCTACATACTATAATGAACATACTAAATTCCCTACAAATACATACTTTTTCCCCCTTCCAGCTTTAATAGTTTCCGAAATAATGGGTCTCAAAGTTGGATTTATTTCGATTTCATCCCCCTTTTTAAATGTTTTTGAATATCTCGAAATCTTATCAATTTACATGTAATCAGCAAATTAGAGAGCGTAAAATTCCCTACAAACGCGCGTGTTAATTTTAATTTTAGCTTTAATAGTTTCTGAAATAGGGGGTCTCAAAATCTGCTGCCGTCTTATATTCTATGCCCCCTTTTTTAGTTTTTCTTAAATACCTCAGAAACTATTAAAGCTAGAAAAAAAATAAAAGACTGCATTCGTTGGGACTTTTAAGATAATTAATTTGTTATATTGCATGCAATTTGAAAATAGAAGAGTTTTCGAGATATTGAAGGAAAACTAAAAAAAAGATGATAAAATCCAAGATGGCTTCAAATTTTGAGACCCTTTATCTCAGAAACTATTAAAGCTAAAATAAAAATAAAAGGCATGCGCCGGTATGGAATTTTCTGTCTTTAATTAATGATTACATGTATTTTGAAAATTGAATAGATTTCGAGATGTTCAAGAGAACCTGAAAAAGGGGATGAAATCCAAGATTGCGATAAAGTTTGAGACCCATTATCTTGGAAACTATTAAATCTGGAAGGAAAGAAGTGTGTATCTGTAGGGAATTTTGCGCACTTTAATTTGTTAAATCAATTATAGTTTGAAAATTGAATACTTTTCGAGATATTCAGGAAAAACTGAAAAAAAAGAGATGAAATCCAAAATGGCGGCGCGAGCTAACCCCTCAGGTCCGGGGACTTTTAGTATGTTCATCAGAAGCCCTTCTCAAACAAGTGTACCAATTTTAAAAACTATACGATTTAATTTTTTTTTCAAACCCTTCGTTGACTGGACTATAAGCTAAGATTTTTTACAAATTCATCCACTTTGAGACGAATTATTTCAAAAAGTATTAAAGCTTGAAAAAAATTCAAAGCATAAATTTGTAGGGAATGGTACGCTCTTTAATTTGTTAAATCACATGTCATTTGAATACTGAATATTTTCGAGAAATTCAGGAAAAACTAAAAAATGCGGAAGAAATCCATGATTGCTACAATCTCTGAGATCCATTATCTTGGAAACTATTAAAGTTGGAAGAAAAATTTTAAAAAATACTTTAGTAGGAAATTTTATGCTCTTTAATTTGGTTAATCAATTGTACTTTGAAAATGAATAGTTTTTGAGATATCCAGGAAAAACTAAAAAAAGGGAGACGAAATCCAAGATATCGTCGCGAGATCCCCCCCCTCCAGGACCGTGGACTTTTAGGATGTTCAGAAGAAGCCCCTCAAAAATATGTGTACAAAGTGACGTATTTGGGGTAAGAGGCCACCGAGTTTTATATGACTTTTTTGCCCCTTGCGGTCATTAGTGCCTTAGAAAGTGTAAATGGCACCCAGTGAAAACGCAATTGCTTTTGCTCCAACATATTAGACATTCTTACTGACGTTTAGGCCCGGTGCACACCAGCCGATTTGTGTCGTTGAGCAGTAAAATATAACAATAGTAACCTCCATTCCACTGTGGAGCAACAAAGGGGGCATGTGGGTTACTATTGTTATATTTTACTGCTCAACGACACAAATCGGCTGGTGTGCACAGGGCCTTAATCTCCATGACACGTCATGGTTATAGTTGTAGACAATTATATAGACAACTACACCCCTGCTCTTCGTTGCTATGCCACTGAGAAACAGATGTCTAGCAAAATACCATTCTTACAACATAAATACAGAAAAGACTTGCTGATAGTAGAATCTAAGAGATGGATCCGCAATCCTCACCAAGTAGGGATGGAATGGATGAATTGAAAGCCACCTACTGTAGTGATGATTTTGTTCCCCAGGAAAATTTCGGGAGACGAGATATTCTACTGAGTTCGTAGGTGTCTTGTCCATCAACCGCTTCATGCTACGGGGGTGAATATTGGAACTATGCATAACAACAAGACCGAACATTTTGACTCATTTCTAAGAAAAATGAAAACAATTATTACTTTCCTTGTTAAGTCGATTGCATAAGAAAAAGAAAGCCATAAAGAATAATAAAGATTGCATTTGTTAAAGATTGCAAATGCAATCTCACAGTACTAATCCTTCCCCGGTTGAAATATAATATTTCAAGATAAAAAGGAATATTAATATGAATACACAAGTTAACGTGCTATTATAAATCAAAATGCAAACAATACATAAATAAATACTAGAATAACGAACAATAAAGTTAACTTTATTCATATCTTTTATTGGCAAAATACAAAATACATTTTGTTACATAACAGAAAATCAATGGCGAAAAGTCAGGTGTTCTTTCTCCCCACACACCAAGGGAGAAATTAAATTTTAATTCATTTAATTCCCTAAAATGAAGAATTATGAAAAAAAGCAAAGGAATCCGGAGAAAACAGCTAATTTTGTAGCTAAATTTTTATATTTATTGTCTACCTTCTATACTACCAGATACTTTTAGTTGTCTAATATTTTTTTTCCATCTTACCCCCACCCACACACTTATAACTCCCAATCGCAGCTATTGAGGCTAATAACAAGAATGCATAAAGTACTTGTAAGCGTTTTTCATCAATTAAAAGTATATCAGAGCAATAATTCCAAGATTAGAAAACAGCAAGTTTTCTTTTTCCATAACCAATTTCTTGCTAATTTTTGGCTAATAATCAATATGTTTGTATGTTTACAATAGGTTTTAAACACCCTAAAAACGTTTTTTCTATTAATAAAAATGAATAAAAAGTACAAAATACTTAATTTGAGTTTTTATATTGCAAATGAGAAATTAGAGAAAAAGGTTGAAATAGAGCAAATTTTTTCAAATTTATGAAACTTTATCGTACTTGCGGCACCTCAAGACATGTTCCAATTGCCATCAAATTTTATTTCTGTCTTTTTTGCATCAAAAGACAACTTTTGTGCACTATTATAAATTTAAAAAAATAAAAAGTTTTTTTCGTAATATATCAATATAAAAGAAAAAGTAAAAAAAAAATTGTAAAAAAAGTAAAGAAAAAATAAAAAGTTTTTTTCGTACCACCCTAATGTATAAACTTTAACATTTTATATATAAAAAATATTATCATACACAATATCCTTTTAAAGTCTGTGACTTTGGTCTTAATTAAAATGAGAATATTAGTTCCACCAAACGAATTTTTAAATCTCGTAGATTTTCGAAAGACTGTAACAAACGATTACTGAAAAAGTGCTGAGAAGAAAGCTAATTCTTTTATATTGATATTTTTATATTATTGATAATTTTTAAAGAATGAAGCAAAATTTAATTCAACTTTACGAGTGGTAACATGGAAGAAAATAAGCAAACTGCTGTAAAATATCTTTAATATTTTTATTCAATAGAAATGGCATTATAAAAGATAGGACAATCTTTTCTAGATAAAGAAAACTAGTTTTTAATTAAAAACATTAACTATTCGATTGTCACAAATCTGTCACTAAAGTCTTCCTTGTATTTCATAGTATTTGTGAGCGAAATTTCGACATGACCTATTTAGTAATTTGGATTTTTATAGCGTATAAACTATTTTTGAATTTTACTTTTTTAAAGAACTTCCGTGTCTACCATGTTGTCACTACGAAACTACTCAAAACTATGTGTTGTCACTAGGTGTAAATTTTTACTATATGTAGTGACAACACTCAATAGTTGAAAATGCATATAAAGCTTTCATTCAACTATTATCAGTACATAAATTCCTTGAATCTTATCAGATGACCATCTTTTTTTTCTAGATAATCAGGTATTATCGATAAGTATGCAATAATACATAATTTAAAGCCTAAATTAGATTATAATATTAACACATATTTTGGTTATACATTAATCTCTTACGATGCCTTATGTAAGAAATATAAAAAATATAAAATAATTTCTAAATTTCTTTCCGTGTTTCATATTTCTTTCCTTTCATTACAAATATAAACTAAAATAGAATAGATATAGAAATAAAAACTATTTGTGACCGAATCCCATTTATACTTATTCAAGTGACTGAATATCTAATTTTAATCAGTGAAAGAAGCCAAAACACTCCTGATCATATAAAAATTCAAACATCTTTAATTCAAAATCTCAAAGATTATTCCTTAATAACATAAATAACTTTCGAAAGTGAATAATCCAGTTTTTTAGGTTTGCCTTTATCTCGAAAAATGAATGCATAAAATTACGAAACCATCGAAAAAAGATTTATATAAGCAAAACTGAAATTCTCCCAGAAGAATTGATGGAAAAATGTAAGCATTCAATCTGAAGCATAAACTCGAATATTAACTCTATTTTAACGTATCAAAGTGAAGCAGCTACTTATTTCAACAAAACTCAAGAGCTAAGCCTTTTTTATATTTTTATCTTTTTTTCTTACTTGAAATCCTTCTCAGTATGGCAGAGTAGTTTACGTAGTTTATCGGCAAATTGAATTTTAAACAAAAATAAATCTTTTCCGCGGAAATATTCCAAAGAGTTTTCCCATAAGTTTTCAAATCTTAAAGAAAACGTAAGATTAAGCATTCTAAATAAGAAAGTACTTTTCCAAACCCAATTTACATAAGATTTAAAGAAGCCTCTTTAGTATCGACGAAAGAAAAGAAGCAATTCCTAATTGGACATTCAAGTCATAACTCAGAATTCTAAATTTTTCGCTGATTCGTACGAAGAAATCAGTAAAAAGCTAGTTATTCCCCGATCCAAGAGGTACTTCCTTGCTGGGAGGCATATTATAAAGAAGGGCCTTTTTTTCCCATCTTTGTATATCAACTGGAAATGCGAAATTAGCATTTTCTGTAACGGCAGCAGTAGCAATTGGAACGTTCTTTTTAAGAAAAAGGCTTAGCCATTTATGCGATGTTTTCTGCCATTTCGGCGTTCGTGGATTGAAACATTTGTTTTCTTTAGGGATTAAGAAGTACACAGAAGTGGAAAATTCTGAAGAATGTATTTTTGAAAACGAGATATTAAAGACGAGAGAAAGGTTTATGAAAATTGAAAATCTTCGCTCCAGGGCTGAGATTGGAAGTATTCTTTGAAGCAGAAGTTGAAGCTCGATTTGGTCGGTGCAAAAGGAAAATAAGCGAGATCGCGTTCTTTGAAGAAGCGAAATTAGATTTTTTTTGTTCCATTGCATCACATTTTCTTTCTTTTGAAGAAATCATCAAGAATCGTCTGAACACAATCGGAATCAAAACACTCAATGTTTTGCTTTTTCAATTTTCCAGTATTTTAATCCTTTTTTTGCGAAACTGATTGATACTTAAAAATCTGTAACATATAAAATGTGTTAATTAGAATTTTAAAGCCATAAGTATACCCCAAAATCAAAGCGAAATCTGGAAAAATTCATAACAAAAGGCTAATTAAATATTAAAATTTTCTGTAAAGTTCTAATAAACATGTTAGGCATTTTGTTATTCTTTATGGAATTGCTAATTAAATTATAATGAGTTCCTCTTAGTTTTATTTCCCAGAATGTTTGAAACACAAAGATTTTCTATGAGAATTAAACCAATTTTTCCTTTTGCAGAAAATGCAATGTTTTGAAAAATATAAACTAACAATATGGCGTTGATTTAAACAGATATTATCATGTAACATTTCAGAATGCTATTAACTACGTTTTCAATCGCTTACCTTATTTCCAAAAAATATAGAATTCTATTATTATTTTAATTATTGGTGAACCGCAATGAAGTGATATTTAAACTTTTATTACTATGATACATTATAAAATTTTATACAAATTATTAAACAGAATAGATAGAATTTCATCAGCTTAATTTTTTTCGAATTTAATATTTCATGAATTCAATTCTCTTTGTTGGCACAATCGATGGAAAACAACTTCCAAGTTACTTATTTTTTTGCAAATTTTAATTGACTCTGTATGCTATCTAGTTTTTCAAAAACTTTAAAGTGAACGTCATTTCACGTTTTATATTTCTGATAAAAAAACGTTTAAAGAAAACCACGTCTTTTTCAAGCACATAATTTTTATTATTTTACGAGAAACGATGTAAACCATTAAAATAAGATTTATACCTAAGTTCCGTTTTTGATAATAAAATTTGCAGTTTTAGCTTATGACGAAAACGGAAGTAGGATAGAGTAAAATTTTAACTTTTATCTCAACTCAATTTAATCGACGTTCAGATTTTTTATCATTAAAAGATTAATTTGAACCTGTGAACATTTTCTCTTTTCCTTTTTAACCATGTTTTAAAACTTGAGAATTGTATTTGTAGCAAGCTTGTTCATTAATTTTTTTCAATCGAAATATATTAAAAAATCTGAAGCGTTTACTGCTAAAATTTTGCCGTTTCCTTAAAAAAATATTCACCTAAAGCAAAATTAAAGTCCGAATAGCCATTTTAAATTTTTTCCAACTTTGTCACCTTTTTTGAATACGCTAACTTCATGCTACTGAACAGCAATTTTAATTTGACACAGTCACACTCCATCTAAAATAACGGACGAAATCTGATTAACTGAGAATGCTTGAAAACCTCTCAAAAAGTCTTTATTCTCTCGACTCTTTTAAAGAACTTGGAGAAAAACCTAACATTGTTAATTACGCTAATCTGTCTTGTAAACGTCTTACAGAGCAAACTGTAAAAAAATGCACAATAAAATAAAATAAAGGAACTAAAAGACAAAAAGAAGTTGCAGCAAGTACATCCCACCACCTTAAGTTTGTACTTTTATATTGCAAGTTTGGCTTCATCACGCCATGTTCCCTTTGTAATTATGAAGTGGCTCTATTCTATCCATTTAGCTTTTTTTGCTATCGAATTTTCTTTGTTAATGCAAGAATGGGCATTATTAACATCATGAATATTTACGAGTTTCATGCTGTGCCTTAAGGTTAAATGAACGATGTTCTTGTCAAAAGGTAGAATTTTTTTCCCCTTGTACAAGCGAAATCTTGGAAGAAAGAGTTTTAATGGAATATTTTTTTCATTCTCTTATACTTTCAGAAAGAGAGAAGAACACTAGCGTTAGAAACATTTCTTCGCCAAGCGATATTGATCTACAGAGCAAACGAAAAATAAAACAAGTAAGAAATGAAGTGAAGTGCGAGAATTACATTCGCAAAAGGCGATTGCATTTTCCAAGAACTCTTCTTCACAAGAGGATAAACAACAGAGGGAAAAAAGTTTATAAAACAAAGATTGGCAGTCACATTAAATCTTGTTTCAAAGAAAGTCTCGTCTAAGTGACATGTTTTAAAGATGAATTAGAATCGTCTCTCTCTCTTTTTTAAGAACACTCGAATTCATGTTTTAAGCTTATCAAGTGTAAAAAAGATCTTACCATTGAATTTCACTATTTTTTCCTTTAATTTGGTGCAATTTTAATTAGAATTGTTTGGTTAAGAATTAGCTTTGTTTCGAAAAAAATGTCGGAGAATTTTTATATTCAGAATAGAATTTAATGACTTAAATGTGAAAAATTTGTCTTTTTGATGTACGGCTAAAATCTGTTTTTCCTAAAAACACTTAAAAGCCTTAATATTCAATTCAAAGCTTATAAGTATTATTGAAAGTAATTACGTTTTTATTAAGTATTAAAGTAAGTTTTCTTGAAATTTTTAAAAATGTTAAACTTTTGAAAGAAAGAATCTTTCTCTTTTTATCAAATAGAAATTATAAATAATTTTTTTCATTTTATTTCTTTGAGAGAAATAAATGAAATAGGAAAGCACACATTGATATAAGTTTATTTTTTCCGGTACTGCTAAATGGAATACCACTATACATTTTTTAGTATTTGAAATTAAATTAGAAACTTAAGAATTAGAATTTTAGCAATTTAATCATAAATGCTGAAATTCACTGACTTAAAATTCCTTTTTTTTATTTAATTAAACATTTAAAACCCTTGAAGAGAAAATTCTGAAAAACCACATCAACTAATAAGATTTTGTTTTCGTAAGACGAAGCTTTCTTTTAATAATGTATAATAATTAAAAATAAATAATAGCTCTTTTATATGAATTATTATTATTTTAATGTATTCTTTTATAAGAAATATATAGATTAATTGAATTTACGAATTATTGGGTTTTAAATTAGTAAATAGGTTGTAATGCAATTATAATTTTTCATTATTTTAAAACTATTACGGCTCAAAAATAATTATTCATTCAGAGAGGTTAATTAGAATATTTTAAACTGTTTAGAAGGAGAAAGCGAAGTCAATTGTAATTAATGTTAGCATATTTGTTTCATTAAGTCTAGAACTTCATGCATCTTTTACGTAAAATTAGTTTTTATAAAAGCCAAATGGAAGCATTTTAATGAAAATAATTTACATACTAAGTTAAAAAAGCACTTCGGCAAATTAAGTAAATATTTCAGTTCCTTTTTCTATTATGACATGCTTCAAGTTATTGCGAGAAAAACAAATTAATCTGTATATTTGTAATTTTATAAGAAATATATTTAAATTATTCTGCATTTAAACGAGTTATCAAAAATAATCAACCTCTTTAAGAGTATTAATTATCGATATTTTTCTCTCGAAATCCTCAAATGTCCAGCAAAGTTTTCAGCAGTGAGAATCGCTAAAGTAAAGTTTTATAAAAACAAATTCAAAAATTTGTTTGCAAAAACTCCGAATAATATTTAATTTTCGGTGAAGTTATTTCACATTTGACAATATATGATCCTATATTCAGATTGATAACAGTAATTATGTTTCATACTTTGCAAATATACACTTCTGTTAAGCGACATGGTTGTGACAAAGAGAGAGAGAAAACTGTTGCTAATCACTGTTTCTTTATTTCTCATTGTCCAAGTTTAACTCTTTCGGCCCTATTGAGCATATACATCCCGTATATTAGACTTCATTTCCTATTGGTAAATAAATCTCACTTTTACATGGGTGTTGGTTTTCAGTGTTCTTTAGGAATTCGGGAAAAAAATTATGATTAAAGAAACTTGGAAACCCTCTCAGATTGCAAATGGCGGGCTTAGGGTTTTGAGCATGAGCATTAATCAAGTTTCAATTGGTCTATTTTTTTTAATCTTGTAGTAAGTACAACTATATCCATGCCATGCTTAGTGTAAAATAGTTCTTATTCAAGTTTCAAGTAATAATTTCGCCTTTTTAATATCAGATTTAAGAAATATTGAATAAATTCTTTTTGTTGGATATATTGTACTAGTCGTATTTAACAGTGGGACAATATGTCCATCAGTGATCAAATTACTACAGTTACAAGCTGTAAAGTTGTTTCCCTGACATGCTAATCTTATGGCAGAAAAAAAGAGCTTTACAGATGTTTTACTGTGATATCCCCTGTTGACTATACGATTGGGACATATTGACCCAGGAGATTTCCAGGAAAGGCAAAAAAATGAAACACTTTAAACTCATTGTATACTTCTTTTAGTATGCCAATATTAAATAAAACTAATTTTCATAGTTAAATTAAATCTTGTAAATGTCGGGTCTGAAGGGTTAAAACACACTAAACACAGTAAAAGATATTCACGTATTGCTTTCATTTTACCAGGTATAAAAACGCTATAGGAAGGTTAGATAGAAAAGTCCGATCAGTAAAAAAAGTGAGAAACTGGCACCAATCACCGTTTCTTCATTCTTCAATTCCCGAGTTAAAAACACGTTACACACAGTGAAACATATTCATGAGACCCTTTTATTGTATTGGGTACACAAGGATAATCCGGTGAGTATGGAGGTAAAAATGTTTTTAATACCCTTATCAATATAATAGGTGAATGCTGAATAATATTTAAGATCTCTAATAGCTACGGTGGAGCATTTTTATAAAAATTAATATAATTACGATCATGAAACTTCATTCTTTACGATCATTATTTTAAGATCATGAATCTTCATTCTTCAGTCACCAAGTTAAAAATGCTTTACACACAATAAAAGTATTCATGATACCCTTTTGTTGTATTGATAGCACAAAGATAAGCCGGCTGGTGCATATGGAGGGAAGAACATTTTTTATAGCCTCATCAATCTAATCGCTGAATTATCTTTAAGATCTTTAATAGTTACGACGTGAGCATTTTTCATAATAATTAATATAATTAAGGTCAAGAAACTTCTGGCTAAAATGGTGAACAACAAGAATTCTGCCTATTAACATAGGGTTAAGTAAACTTATTACACTAATAGTAGTTTACTTCATATTAGTCTGAACGATCGATGCTAGAGTGACAGAAATATTTCATAATAATTATGCGTCTTAACAGCACGTCTTAATCAATAAGAAATTCAAAAACCAGTTTCTGGGAGAATCTTCTAATCTAAGGGATGAATATTGGTTTTATAATAAGCGTTTAAAACGTGATTTTTTAAATAGATGATGTTTTAAAATCTTTAATTTTAAGACATGCAAATTCATTCAAGAAATTAATAACTATGATTAATTAATTTCAACCAAAATTTTTAGTAATCGTTTTACTAAGTTCAGTTCTAAAATTATATTGACCCTACCAAATACCGTCGCATCTGCAGAAAGATCTTCCTCGATATTGAAAATAATATAAAATTACTTGAGATCTAACATTAGTGAAGGACGCTTTATTTGCTTAGCCATTTTATCTATCAAATCCGCATTAACCAAAAACTAGAACATGAAGATATATTATCAAAGACTTTTCTTTAAAACTTCTGAGAAGGAATGAAAAATCACATATTGTAAGCTTATTCTAGAAAGTTGCATACCAAATTGTATTTATAAAGCATTTATTTTATTATTTGATTTATTATGTTTTTTGTGTGACTGAAATAATTATTTACTAAAAATAATTTAACTATTTATCATTTCGATGCATTTCTTTAGTCCTTACTGTGCCAAATTGTGCAATGTAATAAATAGCAAAAAGCAATAAATTATTCTGTTGTACGAAATTTTTTTTTCAATGCCCTGCAAGTTAACTTTGCACCAGGCTCGCTTTCGTCCGCACCGGCTCTGTCCATCAGATCTAAACGCTAAAAAAGACAAAATAATGATCGCTTGTTTAAAGTGAATGAATTTGTAAATAATATAAGAATAAAGCATGGAATAATGTACATAACAAAAGGTGTAATGATAGAAGATTAATAATTTCATTAGTAATTTTATGAAAATTGGCAAAAAAAACCGTGTGGAAAGCAGTATAAAGCGGAAAAAAGGGGGATTTAATTATCATATAATTGCACGAGAAGAACGTTTAAAACTCTCTCTACAATAAAGCCAACAACAATTTTGGCACATTTCAACTCTAGAAAGGATTTATAGGTAATTCTTGTACAAGATAGGCTAAAAAAAGCACTGTCAAATCAATCTGTATTCTGCAAAACAGAGAGCTAGTTAAGAAACAAAAAGGGAAATCCATTACAAATACGAAAAAAAAATTAATGTTATATATTTGTAATTAATAAGAATATATTAATCTCGTCTTCATTCATCTAAGAAGGTATAGAATACTTGAGATGTTTATGGATTCTACGTATTTTTTGTGTCAAATTATAAAGCTAACTAATGATTAAATTTTGGTTTAAAAGCCTAAAATTGCGATAATTCAATACACGTCAATATGATAGGTACGAGACTTAAGGGGTTAAAGCAATTTTCACCAAAGTAGAGTTTACATTGTCAACAATTCTAAGCCACTATTAGAGGGCGTTTTTCTTTTTTGAAGGATATCATCATCAACTGAATTTTCTTCAACATTATCTTGGCAGTTTTGTACTTTTTATTTAAAAAAATGCTATTCTTATTTTATTTGAAAAGTTCTGTAACCATACATAAAAATTATAAATTGAGTTATTTGGTTTCAGATGAGTTTAGTGTCATTTAATAAAATTTATAATTTTGACATATGAATCTTGTGAAATTTTTTCCTAGTCTGCGTAAAAAGATGGATTTTAAAGATTAAAATATGATAATAAAAATGCATAAAATCAATTAAAGCTCAAAGATACTTCTTCAGAGGAAAATATCTTCAGGAATTGCTTAATATATGGGGTTTACCTTATAAAATGTAGGCTATTAGTTGAAAAAACATTGGCTTTAAGTTCAGACAGTGAATTAAAACTACTCAAAGAATAATCTCTTTACTGTTTAGCAACGGATTCAGATTCCCTCCGCGTTTTTCGCATGCGTCGGGTGGAGTTATTTTCATCAAAATGGGGGGAAAGTGAAGAATACAAGGATGATGTTTACATTTTACTGAGCGTGATCTTACAAAGAACTCCGGAAATGCGCTCATATGACTCATTGCCTGACACCCCTGTCTGTTGTAAAATCGTCTAAATTGCTAGTCTTGGAATCTGTTGCTGAACAGTACATTTTGGAATCTCATAAATCTGCAATTGCGCTTCTATAGGTACAATTGTAAAGTTGAAATTGAATTATTCATAATTGTATAATTTATAATTATCATTTAATTTTTTCTCTTGCTTATTTTTTATATTCTTTTATTTAATTTCTTTCAGATTTGTAAATGTGGAATTTTGTAGTCGATTTTTCACTTCTTTTCTGGTGTTCTAAAATTTTATAAATATTCTAGATGACAATGTATTTTTAAAAAATATTTTTAAAGCTTAATTATCAGTTAATCAATGAATTTAATTAAATTTTGATCCATACTTGTGGCTCCACCTGGTAATAAGGTCGAAAAAATAAATTGAACATTCCATAATATTTATAAACATGAATTATAAACTAAAGATTAATAAATAAAAAAATAATCAAAATAATGAAGTTCTGCTGTTTAGTGCACTAATAAAGGAGTGTTTTTAATAACAGAATTTATTAAATCTATTCATTTCACCCTCCGCGGAGTGTAGTAGTTCTAGTCAAGCTCTTTTGGCGCCTAAATATAACAGTTTACAAAGCAGTTCCGGCGAACCTATCTACTTGTAAATAGGGCGAAATATACTTTTAAAATACTTTTACATCTACAAAATACTTTATATGGTAAATATAGTACATATTTTTAAGCCTAACTAAGTTTCTTGCTTATAAATAAATCGAAGCAACCAACTGAAGCGAAAACTATCTTCGCCCATCGCAGGCACAAACCCATCTTCTACATTAAATACTACCCCCAGATAACTCATTTATATTTCTCCAGTTCGACAAAAGGCAAACAAGGCATTTGTTTTGTATCATCATAACGCACAAGAAGAAAGAATCTGCTCTTAAAAGCCGCGATACATCATTTGAGCCTCATTGGCCGAAAGCTATCTTCTCCGAGATACGCAATTCAATAGCTCCCCCATTCATTGCCTGCTTCCAGTACAGGCTATAAATATTCATCCACCAATCAGAAAAGATAAACGAGTGTTTATATTGCCAGCGATGAGACAAAGTTCCTGAGTTGGTCGTATCAGGCTGGTCCAATTACATATCCTCCCTCGCCGGCAAACTGATCCATCTTACCAAGAAATTGAGCGACTGACATCCACTCTTAGATGAGGGGCTTTTGATGGATAAGGACAGGGAATGATTGGGAAGGTGTGGTTCACTGTGATCGTTCGGTTTTGCTTCGAAATGGGAACATGGAAGTAGTTTTTTGGGCAGTGGAGGGGAAGGGGAAGAAGAATACTGTCTCCCAGATTGAAAAATTAGATGCCTGTAATGGGTGTACCGATGTTTTCTGCTTTGAGTTGGCAATTAGTCAAAAGTTCTTGTTACTGGGCTAGATATTCGGTCGATTTAATGGCAGTTACAGATCTGGAAATTTGACGGTATATTTAAGTTGTATTTCTAGTTTTTTCCCCACTCTTGAAGTTGTACACGACTGAATGAATATTTTATTCTTTTCTCAATATTATATCTTAGTTATTCCAATATTATTACATTCGCATGGTGCCCACTCTAAATGCGGCCCAACAGCTGATTTTTAAACCGTTATAGATAGGCATATAATTTCAGTTGGAAAAGTGCTTTAAATGGCGTAAAAAATTATATTTTATTCTCTTGGAGTGCATAAATATACTGCTGGAAAATTATAATGTTTAAATTTTTAAACAATCCCTCGGTCCAGTTATTTATACCCAGTAAAAATTCTTGACACAATAACATTTTAAACAAACAAAAAAATCCACTCTTCTACGGCTAAAAGTGACCGAGTTATGAAGCTTTGAATAATATGTGAAGAGGTCTATCGTGTAGATGGCCTAGGTCTCATATTAATGTGGGTAGAGATGGATAGAGTTGGGAGTAGCATAGAAGATGTTTATTGTACGAGGTTTATTTAAAGACTGACTACTGTACAAATCGGTAAGATTATATACACGAAAAATCCACACAGCTCCACCTACACAACTGGCACTGAATTCTTAACAATATGATTGGTTTAAAATTACGAAATTTAAAGCTTCTTTACTCGGTCAATTTTAGTCGCAGAAAATTGGAGCATTTTTTAAAAAAGTGTATCAAGAATATTTCATGCACGAGCTTCATGAAGAGTAGACCGATAATTGGAAATAAATATAATATACTGTCCCTCAAAAAAGTGAACGTTTCCTGTCAACAGTGGGAATTTACAGTTTTTTGTAAATATTTCAGAAACTATTATAGATATGCACTTGATTTTTTGGATACCGGCGTTATAACGTCTTAGCTTTGCTTTCATGTAAAAATTTTACTATGTTACAATTCACTTTTTTTCACAGTCTTGTTTAAAATATTTTTAAAAAATTATCATTTTTTATTTATGAATTTTTTTCATGACTTTAATTAAAAAATAGTGTTCTTTTAGTGAGTCATCATCTGTGTTATTTTCAACTTTCGAAAGTAATTAGTTCTAAAGATATTTGATTAAATGAGGGAAAAGATAATGGCAATTTCTTAAATAAAAGTCATTATTTAAGTTCACATTTTATACTCAAATTTAAAAATCGTGTTAAGTGAGTTTAGTAGAGACACAAATATTTGTGTTTCCTGTGAAGTTTCAGCCGATCAATACAACCTGTAGCGGAGTGTAACAAATCAAAATGAGTAAAGCTAATTATAATGAATAAAAAATGAATTTGAATCTATCCTGAGCAAAACCAGGTAATAAAAATAGTTTTTATACAATAACGAACTTTAACGCTCTGTTAAATTTCCGGTGTTCGATTAAAATCATCTCATTTGTTATGATTTGAACCGAATCGTATTGAAGTTCAAAAATTCTGCACTTTCATTAAGTGTTTGATCTAAGCGGATTGGGTGACCTATGTGAAGGGTCGGATTGTCTCATAGGCAAAGTAGGCAACTGCCTAGGGACCTTGCAACTTTGGGGGCCCGAGGCCTCAAGAATTTTTTTGCATTATTTTCAGGGTAATTTAACTTTATTCTTTCTTTTGATTTTACAAGAGTCTTGTGTATTCGAACTTATTCAAATTATAATTAACAACTTTTAAAAATCCAGAACATTATTCTCTTTCCGTATTCATTTCCAAATCAGTTCTTTTTTGCGGTTGGGTGATTGACTCACAAATCAAGAGCTCTGACCAACTTTGTATTACAGTATTTAGACTAAGACTTTAAAAATTTTAAAAGTTATTTTTACCATTTTGTTTAGAATTACTTTTAAATTTAAATTAAATTTTTACAGGCAAGATACTGATATCAACTCTCTTGAAGGTGACCCACAATTAAATGTTTTGTTATTTCAGTTTATTACGATATTTTTTTCTTAAAACTGCTTATATAGAAATTAAATAAAAATCAATAAAAAATATCTGTTTGTGGAAGTGCGGAACGGACATGGAGGCCCCCGAAACTTGCCTCGCCTAAGAGCCCTTACTGGGTTGAATCCGGGTCTGCCTTTGTGGTAGTCTCTGATTTGTAATTTGAGGATCGGGAGCTCGGTTCCCTATTTTTCAGAAAACCCTAAATGTATCTTTGCCTGGTGTAAGTTAAATTTGCTATCATGGGCCATTTGGTAATACATTAGAATGATGTAGAAGTTTTGAAAGCAAGGTGCCAGCATAAATGTCTTCCTCGTTATCTTCCCATAGTTTAAAATGCTGAGATCAGTCTCAAAGTCCAGGTGCCAGAACCGGAATATTCCTCTTTATCTGAGCATGGTACAAAATGGTGAGGTTCCTCCCAAAGTAGCCTTCTTGTAATCATGCAAAGCGATCTCTGAGCACATAGATGTAACAATAATTTTAGCTTGACACCTCACTCTCCTGGAATCTAGGGTTAAATTCTGCATGTTTCAATTTGAATCTTGCAAAATATAGTTTATTTATCCTGGGATACAGATAAAATCAGTTTCCAAAAGCACCGAATAATTTATTTCAATGACCTGTGGCATGATATTTTTATCACATTAAGTTTTGAATCATGATGTAGAATTTCCTTCCTAGCCTTTTACAAGGTTTTATACCAAATTTATATTTCATAAAGTACTTTCTTTCTGAAAAAGAGTTAATAAAGTTATAAAAGTTAATAAAGTTATTACACCATTAAAAGAATTAATATGACTTCTTTTTTCATTTAAAATTCATGAAAATATAATACTACGTAAATGAAAAGGTTATGATTATAAATAGACAATTAATGGAATGAATTGCTGCTCATATTACATACATCAAATGCATTATTCCATTTTAATTTGGTATCATTTCCGTATCCGGAACAAAAAGGACGTGATGTCTCGGTACTGCGTAAAACACTATGCAGTTAGATGTTAGAAATAGTTAGATTAAGACATACGCAGTAACGTTTGTCATATAACTGTACATCAAATGCATTATCCCATTTTAATTTGGAATAATTTTCGTATCTTGATCAAAAAGGACGTGATGTCACAGTACTGCATAAAACACTATACAGTTAGATGTTAGAGATGTTAGAAATAGATTAAAAGACATACGCAGTAACGTTTGTCATATAACTGTAACGTCACGTCCTTCCATGTGACAAACTATCAACTAGATTTGTAGACTTAATCAATGTACAGAAATATTGTATTGCATGAAATTGTGGTATATAAAAGTTACATTGTGCATTTTAATTGTCATGTAACATTTCTAAATATAACTCAATTCTGTAAAAAAGTAAATGCCATATGTTAGTTTTCGTTCCATGCTTAGGTCGTTTATTATTTTTTTACATCAAAAATCGTATTACAAGTTCGAGGTTTCATAAAAACTGTAAGAATTATTTTTTATAATAAAATCATCCCTCCTCCTTATGAAGGAATTATATTATTATTCTTAATTTTTTTAAATTTATATAAATTACAGAAATAATTGTCTCCGTCTATTTTGACAACTTAACATTTAGACCTACTGATCAACTTTCAACAAAGCTAACAAAAGAATTATGAAACACAGGGATGGAAAGAAATACTTTTATGAGTGAGAATATCTTGTGCAATCATTGTCAGAATTGCGTAACAAGGAAATAAAATTCCCCTGATAATTTCAACACCAGATTTTACTTATTACATATCCAGCTTTTTATCCTTTTCATTCTTAACAATTACATTCAGCCATAAAAGATTAGAAACAGCATCTTAAAATTCCGCAGCCATCTTCTCCACACACTTCCAATCTTTCCTCTCCAAATGTCTTCAATCACCGAATATAAAAAATGTGTTGGGGAACAAAATAACATGAGACCTAGATCTCTCACATTCATCAATCAAGCCAAACAGCGCACAATCCATTAATGTCACCTATAAAAATGTGGACCCTAATGAATCGAAATGGCAGTAGAAAAAAATACCCCTAAAAAATCAAATAATCCAAACTACCTGGTACTTCCATTACACTTTGGAGGTACGAATCTAATGAATCACGACATTCTGGCAAGTGAAGATAGGTAGAATGATTATCTGCGCAACCGCTAATACATAAAATAACAATGATGGGACAGCTGTAGAAACCATTTTGACTGCCATAAGATGTGCCTTAAAAATAACACCAAGGTGTTTCACAATTAAAGGGTTAATAGCGCTGATAGGACTAATGGTTTCTGGCACCCAATATCTGTGGGTGAGAATGTGCGCAGAATACCAATGGGTTGGTTGCATCAGGGGAAAAGGATGCTCAAGACAACTCGTTAGTGGCTAATAAGATTGGGTGTTTCTTTTTTTCAGTGCATCCTATCGAGTTGCAGGGGAATTTGTAAGCTATCCCGTTTCCGAGATGTTTTTAACGTTATCGGTAAGATAAAGGATTGCGTAAAAGGTTTGTCCTCTTTAATGTTTGGTGTCGACATAGTGTTTTTCTAGAAGGAATTATTTCAGCATTTCCTTTTTTCTTGGTTTGGTTTATTAAGGAGTGTAAAAGGAAAAGGAATTTGGTAAGAAGTAAAAAGCTTTGGTTGAAATTTAAGAGATGAGATTTGAATTGATCAAGATAGGTAATTGCTTCTTTCAAAATGCCTGGCCTTTTCCTTTTAATAAGCTTTTAAGAGCAACAAAGAACTAAAATTATAGCTATTTGTATAGGATCACCTAACAGGCAGCCATTTATACTTTTAGTAATGTTTACTGAAACTGTATATATCTCTAGTGGACAATCAGGAAAATTTACCATTGTCCATAACAAACATAGCAACTGCAGAAAAACAGAAAACCTATCTATTATTCAGCAATATTTTGCAGTCAAATTCAAAAATTTGGATTATATTCTAAAATACAAAAACTTCATTCTATATTTATTAAAATATATTTGTTGAATCAATAAACATGTTTTTCAACAACAACAATAAACTAAAATGATAGTCATTTGTAAAAGATTGCTTAGTAAGCGATCGTCTCTAGTTTTAAAAATGTTCATTGAAAATGATTCCCTGATTGGCATTCAGGAAAAATTGGGAATATTCGTGTTATACGCAGCAGGAAAACAGAAAACATATCTGTTATTCTGCAACATTTTATATTCAAATTCAAAAATCTGGTTCATCTTCTGATATACGAAAGCTACATTCTAATTTTTATTAAAATACGTTTCTTGAATCAATAAATGTATTGCTCAATTCTCAAATGTTTTATTATGATATATTTTGCCTAAGACGATTCAGTATAACACAAAACAAGATTTTTTTATTATATATATTATATTTGTATCTTGTTCTCAGTGTACGCGCTTGAAGAGATGATGGTGTGTCCCTTATATCTCCTACGCATCACAGTCGGCTTCACATAACCAAGTCAAATGTTACAAACCTATTGGACAAGAATGAAAATATAAATAACAAAGGATTTTCATGACAATTCACTATCAGCATGGATTATTGTTGATTAACAGATCACTTTTAAGATCATAAACGAAAGAAATTTTTGCTGTGACTCAATGTAAGTTGAAGCATTATGCATTTCAGTTCATATGTTCCCCTAAACTTTTGGTTAGTTGACCTCAAGAGGGGATACCATAAGGTAAATAAAACTTGAATTATTTACAAGGCATGCCCGCGTTCAACATCAGTAGATATCGCAATTTTTTCTGTGAATCTTGCAATAATTTGTCTTGTATTTTTCCTTAACTTTCAATAATGTTAGCTAAAGGAGTATCATCCTGATATCAGGACAACATGTAACTTTAAATATCGAAATATCTGTTTCTTGAAGATAAATTATTGATAAAAATGACAATTTTTTTTATGTCAATACCTCCAAAGAAATATTTCATTTATTTCAGCGATTAATCCCCACATCTCTGGAGCCTTCAACCACCAAATAAACTTTTGTGAAGCCATCACGCCAACTCACGATACCCAAACAAAGAACAATATCCATTAATTAAAGAAAGCGACAATGGGCAAAAATCCCCGTTACTTTTCTTCCACACATTCCGTTTTCCCATGAATAAATTAAACCCCGCAGCAGCAACAGAGGTGAGAATCGACATTCGAAACTCATTAACAGCGGATACACACAAATTACAAAGGGAAAGCTCCGCTGAAGGCGTTGCGTGTCGTCTCGAGTAATGGTTTCCGAATAGAAAGGTCACTCGAACGAGACTGGGACCGAGAAGTTTTGCATTATTTGCAGGAAAAGAAAGCTGTCCGCCTGTGACGTGGACGATACGTTCATTTGCCCTTCGAAATCGGAACCACCCGCCCGCCTTCCTTGATTTTGCATATATGTTGAGAGGGAAAGTGGCTTAGTGTTGAGTCTGTATCTTTTGAGCCATAAAGCAGTGGAAAACATGAGATAATTTTTAGGTATTCGTTAAAATATACATTTATAGAGACACTAGATTGAGATAAGTCTCAGGACGTAGTAAATTTATTTAGTTGTTTTCATCTCAAGCTGCTTTATATTGCACAGCTACAATATTGTACAATGGCGAATCTCATCCTTTTAGTATTTGCCATCTAATTTCCAGTATTCATTTTATAATTGTGCCATTCCAATGAATTTTTAAAGCTTAAATCATTAATAACAAAATAATTTCGATATTTGTATTGGTATACTTAAGTATTTGTAAATACGACAATTTTCTTGTGTGTTAACAGAATGTGTCTTATTAGGGTTTCGAAAGCGATTTTGGAGAGAAAGTTTTCCCTCTTTTCATACTTCTGCGTATCTTTAACTTATTACGAGCTTCTCTATGGAGATACTCTTCATAATTTGGTAATCAGTGTCTTATAAATAATAATGTAATCAGTGGTGGGGGCCTGCTCCCCTACCCACTAGGACTGAAAAACAAAGCACTTTTATAATTAGGGATACTGATGAGTTTCTGAAAGCCCCATCCTAAAAATTTGCTGGTGATCCCATACTGTCTAGTAACGACATTGAATGTTGGATAATGTCTTTGTGGTATTAGGCTTGAATTCAGAACAATAAAAGTGTTTGGAGGGATTGCTTTTTTTATTATAAGTAAAATTAGTTGTTTTCATTAGCTACTACTCCGTCTTACAATATCATTTGAATGGCTAGATTTTATTCAACGCCAATTTTATAAGCTAATTAAGATTGAAAAAAGTATGCGAAAAACTTGAAATTGGCAAAGCTTATTTTCGTTGTTTCATGAGCTGGCATGAATTTAGGAGGATAAATACTCTAGTTACGTTTTTCGTGTTCATGTCTGGAACACTCTTCTGATACTTTAAAGACTTTTCTTTTTGTGAAACTTTTGTTCAAATGGTGTCTTAAAAATTAACGAGTTTAAATTTGTATCTGAGAGGTATTCAACTTTCAATTAATATCAAGACGTCCTAATTCTGATTTTTTTTCAAATTCTTTTGTGTTTCTGGATTAAATATTGTATCTTGAGATAACTGAACGCATTTTCAAAGCAGACTTTCAAAATCAGAATGCTTCTTTAAAAAAGAGAAGTTACTGAGAATCGATCAATTATTTAATTGCTAGATTAAAGACAGTTATAAGTGGTAACAGAAATGAGTAGTTTGACTGCAAAATAACGAAAATAATTTGGACAGCATTTTTTCTCATGTTTGAAATATATCACAACTGTAAGAAAAATTGTCAAATTAAAATTAATTAGAAACCAAAAAAGTCAAAGCATACATTTTTACCCTAGGCTGATGATAAAGGACTATCTGATCTGTCATTTATCTATCTCAATCCCCATAGAATATCATATTCTCACGCAAGAATAAGTGCTGTATTTCGATTAAGACTCAACCCAAAAGTTCTACTCTCAAGAAATTATGACTGCATTTAAGTGGATATCGAAATTAATTCATATCAAATAACCTATTAAAAAGCAACACGATACTGATCTAGATACAGACCCATCTCAAATAACCTACTAGATAGTAACCTGAAAATTAAGTGATCATTCTGTTTCAAATATGTCTGCTGGTAAAATGATGAGCCAATCGATCATATAAGGGCTGTTCCTAATTAACTCTTTCCTCCACATAACAAAATAGGGATTTTATTTTTCAATAAATGCTGTGATACGAGCTATGCTTACTTAACATGTTCTTAATTAGTAATTTGTTACAGAACGCATACTTGCCTTTATTTTGAAGATAAAGCGATTGCTAAAACTTTAATTGTCTGCTACTAAACAGCTGAATTAAATACATTTTTTTTCCATTGCCTGATCCGTTATATTTAAAACGAGATGGTTGCCCATACTAGCGACATTCCAATCTTTATAATTATCTTGATTAACTTAGGGTCTTCAAAGAGTGGTTTACCATTGATTTAAATCATCACACCTTCTCCTTAACAGGATTTGATAGTACTGAGTTTATTTGTAAATAACCTCAAATAAAGAAATAATGTAAATGATTTCAAATAGATGAAATAGGTAACGATTCTTTCCACATTTTGAGGTGTGAAAATGAAATTTATAGGAAATATTTATAAGTTCGCAATAAAAATTCGCGTTTGGAATGCCATAAATCCGATCTAATGACAATTACTCAAGCTATATAACTATTATTAAACCGCAAATTATCTGTTTGGTTATCTGGTTTTATTTCTGCACACTTTATTTATTATCGACAGCTACAATACGTTTAAAATAAAGATAGTTATTTAAATAATTCGTTAATTATGTTTGCGAGAGTCATTTTAAAACTAACAGTTTTTTAGGACAAATTAAATAAAGTGCGCATATTTTTTAAATTATTGCATATTCTTTAGTTATTAATAAATAACTCAATTATTTATTAATAATTAAAAAATATACGAAGTTGTAATCGAATTTATATTTAGAGTTTTCAAAAAATAGTTAAACCATAAATAAAACGCTTCGAAAGACGCATGGCCAAAAATTATATAAACATACACATACCATTCTATACATATGACTTATAATTCAATGTTATCGTAGCACACACACGCACTAAAACTCTTGACTCACTCTTGCATTTAATCGATACCTGTGAGACAATATAGTATACATTTTGTTCTTTGAGACGTTATATGAGGAATTTTACAATTGAGAATTTCTAAACAATAAAAATATCCAGTTAACTGAGCGCATAAACAACGAATTGCGTCTTCACGTCTACTTTTATAATTAGAACATTTTTATAATTAGAATAATTCAGGCTTACTTAACTTCTATTGAAACTAAGAACTTTTATAATTAGAATAACTCAGGCTTCCTTAAATTATAATAGATATAAAGCTTCTATAATTAGAATAATTTAGGGTTCCTTAACTTTTATTTTCGGTGCTATCTGAACGCGTTGCCAGTAACAAAAAAAATCCACCTAATTCATATGAGATAAATTTTTCACTTGATGGATGTTCGTATCTATTTATGTTTACAAATGCTGAGAAATCTGACAACAGCCGGCACAATCTATATTATTCCAAAATTCCAGTACACGATCTCTTTTAGGACCAAGGCACCTAGTACAAGCTACCTTGAGGCACTATCTATAGAGACACAATTCAAAAGATTCACTATCGTAACCCTTTGAACATAATTCGTTGGATAAAACATTCAATGTAATGATTTTTGTTTCAAATCACTTATTGTAACACTCAATCAGGAGATCTAATTGATATAATGACCGTCAAACGAATCCTTCTAAATACTAGATGAATGATAAATGACATTCAATTTAGCGTCTGCTTAGCATTGGCCATTCTAAGGTCACCCTAACAATGAAACCAGCAATCGGGAGATACAAAAACAACCCATCTTGCGAACAAGCAAAAAAAATCCCACCCAAGTTTGTATATACATACTATATCCTTATTTCAATTAGAAAAATTAGCATATGAATGAAAGGTAACGTATCCATAAGGACTAAACTCGCGTACCACTTGGTGACGTATAGGAAAAGGACACTCTAGTCTCTGCTGCCGTAAGGTCGACAACTGACTTAGACCACTTTTCCATCCTTGACCTTTCCTTTCTCAATACTCGTAATCCAGGTTCACATTCACTTCCTGCGCTCCAAAGACGACAAGCAATTCGAGGTATTCGACTGGAAAAAAAGAAATAAAAAATATGATGAAAGCATACAAAGCTTTATTTTTCGTGTTTACTTTTAGAGGTATATATAGGGCAGCGGAGATAACCTGTCCTCACTATCCTATCGGTACACTTGGGTTTAACTTCCTTCCCTTTTCTGCCAACATGATAGCCTTTGTAAGTATTTGGTGCTTTTTAATAATAATAGAGGCGGTTTAAACTGTTTGTTTAGGGTTAGGTGGTTTTTTTTACTAGCTTTGGATATAGGGAGACTTGGAAAAATTTGACCTAGATCAAGTTTCTGCCAATAACTCGTTCGACTTGGTCGATTGATCGAATGTTTGGTGAAATCGGTATTCGTAGGCGTTCACAAGGACTTTGAGAAAAAAAATTAGCCTGTGACATGAATGGAATTTTGATTAGAATTGAATTAAAAGAGACAAAAGATGGTTTACGGAGTCTAGTACACAGTCATCCAGTTCCCTATGTTTTGGAAGAAATCTGTTTAGTACTTCATAAAGATTTTGTGTCATCATCAGTAATCTTCGCAGATACTTTTTAGAAATGGATGTTTCAAATTTTATATTGTAAAATTTAAAATAAGTCAAGTTTGAAATATATCATACTTTCAAAGAGGAGATAGTTTTTTTAAAATTTATTATCAAGGCTATTAAAGATGACTGTAAAATAGATTGAATTCTGCGAGTTAAGTTCAAAACTTTCCTACGGTTTAATTTTACATTATGCATCTCAGAACGTATATAGGATAAAAAATGCATAGGCAATTCGAAATAGAGTCTAACTAAAACTACTGATTTCAGATGAATTTTTTTCCAATTTTTTTAAAATTAACTATCTACTATCGATCTTTTTTTACTTTTTGTTTACCAATCACAGCAATAATTAATAATTCTAATCATTATTTATATGTAATGCTTACGAATAAGTCCTAAGGATTGAGGAATAAGGCGGATTATCTTTGTATATGCAACTCCATAGTAGCATTGCCTGCCAAAATATATAGAATAAATAGACAAGATTTCATTTTTACCACTGGTATGAGGATTAAGTGATGTTAACCTTCGCGGCTTTTGCGATTATGCTTGATTTTGAATCAAATATGTTGTAATTTTAGTTTTCTACTTTCTCATATAATTTCTAGCAGAATACAATCAGATTCTATGCTAAGGTAGTTAAGCATATTTTCCTGGTAAGTTAGCTAAAAGTTTTATAGCGCAGTGTAATGAATAACAAATTAATATTTTAATTAATATTAGCATTTAAGTTAATAACTGTGCAATCCATTCATGACAAATAGCATTTATCGCATGATTTCAAGTATCTATTAAAAAGCGACTAAGAAATTTTTGAAAGTCAGTAAATTATTCTGACCAATGGAGTGATTTTTTATTAAATTCGAAAGTTTAAGAGTCTTCTTTTCTATAAAAAAATTCCTTTTCTTCAAAGAAATGGTTATTCAGGTATATTAGGCTTTTAAAAATTTATATTATGAAATCTCGAATTATATAAATTATAAGTATCTCTTTCTTTCATTTTTCATGAAGTCGTTTTAACAAGTCATTTAAAGATGATATAATTTTAAAAATTTCTTTTAAAATTGAAGTCTCGCAATTTGCAACTTAAATATCTTTAAATATGTAATAGTTTCTGAACTTTCATTGATACTTAAGGTAAAAAAATAGTCAATTGTTATCGGATTATAAAGACTGCGAGAAGTCTTTAAATCCTGTGTAATTTGAAAGGAGACTTCAAATTATCAATGGAATTTCCAGAAACATATATCAAATTAAAATTTTGTTATTTTAAGAATACTTAATTGATAAATACTTCAACAAATGATTTTGTGTGAATTCCGTTTTCGTAAGACTGATTTAATTAATTAAAGTGAAACATTTCTTTAATCAATTACTTAATTAGGGACGAATTGAGGAAGCATTTTAGATGCTCATACTTTTTTCTACTTCAGTTCATACATTTGATTTAAATTTCTAATGAACGATTCCATTATTTTTAAATAAAAAAGAATGTTGGGAGCGGAAGAATAAAATATAACACTAATAAATAATAAGACTGTAAAAAGAATTAGAATGTATTGGTATTTCAACTGGTCTTAATAACAAGCCTTTGTTATTTAAGAATGTCTTATTTAATGCACAGGCATTAACAAGGAAATGAACGTGTTGAAACCAGTTGCCTCACCCATTCAAGATCAACGAGCTTCTTCAAGGTTGCTTATCTGCATATTCAATTCATTGTATTACACACTTTACCTTTTTCCCTTCCTCTTTCCTTTAAAAATGTTTCCTCTTAGGTAGCTTTCATGAACAACAGGATCAGATACTGTCTTAATTGCATGCTAATTGCTATGAATGTTCCAGTTTAGGTGGCTTTCATGAACAACAGGATCAGATTCTGCCTTAAGTGCATGCTAATTGCTATTAATGTTCAAGGTTAGGTGGCTTTCTTACCCAGCCTTAAATGGAATTCCTTTTTCTATTTATTCTACTGGACATATATTTAAATACTATTTTATTAATTAAACACTTTTTTAAAGAAAAATTACATTTGTTAGGCATTGTATTTTATCACAATTGGTTTTTCAATTTTGGTAACACAAGTTTATAATATTCACATTCATTTTAACCCAGCTGTTAATTTTAAATAAACTTTATGTGAATTAATTTTATATAGTTAAAATTAATGCAAATATAATAATAAATCTTTTCCTTCAGATTGCTTTTTCTGCCCTGCTGGCCATCGCTAGCGCCCAATATCCACAACACCAGGGAGGCTACCAGCAAGGTTACCAACAACCAGCTCAACAGTCATACCAGGCTCCACCCCAGGGCTACCAGCAAGCTCCAGCCTACCAACCCCAACCCCAACCCCAGCAACAGTACCAAGCTCCGCCCCAGGCTTACAATGCTCCTGAATCCCAGCAACGTGCCAAAGTCTTCAACCCAGCTGCCGTCCACTACGTGAACATCGGCAAGGAACTTGCCGGTGACTATAAGTTCGGTTATGACACCGGCAAGGGTGACGGTCAGAGCTTCAGAGAAGAAACCAGGTTGCCCGACGGAACCGTCCAAGGAGCTTATGGGTACGTCGATGAGACCGGCAAACAGAGAGTGGTCAAGTACACCGCTGGCAAGAATGGTTACCAGGTTGAAGGTGACGGAATCCCCAAGGCCCCAGCTGCCCCTGCACCTGCACAAGCAGCCCCTGCCCAGGCTGCACAAGGCGGTTATGGTGGAGCCTATGGCGCTCCCCAGAACTACGGCCCACAACAAGGATACCAACAACAAGGATACCATTGATAAAAGCAATCCATCAGTTGCAAACTTTGAACTTTTGAGTTTTAAAGGGCACAGGAGTTCTCTGACAAATTTTAAGAAAACCTTTCCTATTTAAGTTATTTATCTTGTATTACTATTTATTCTAGCTTCATAGCAAAATTTTTAACCCATCTTTTTTACAAATCAGTCTGGTACATTTGTATCTATTTCAGCAAATATCTAAAAAATTATTCAGAATTCAAAGTCATCACTATTTCTCTAATAAATTTTAATCAGGCACGATATCATAGACTAAGACTAAACCAATTATCTAGTCTTTGGTTATGGTATAATAAATTCTGAATTTCTTATATTAAAATCTGGATAGTGCCCTGTGCCTTTTGAAAATTTATAAACAAGCTATTAAGGGTTGACGATTGATGTGCCGATAGTTGCATTCCTATGCGAAACCAAATATTTTAAAAGAGCTGGATAAATATAAACCAGTCAAAGCAATGAGGCTATCATGTATTTAAACTACAAAACCCATCTCTACCTTTTTAGTCCCCCTTTATTTCTTTCTTACAGTTGCACGGTGAAATTTCTGTACTTTTAACAGCTATAAAATGTTTTGAGATTTCACTCGTGCCTTCTTTATTTATAAAACTTTATTTTCTTTGTTCGCAAAATATAAAAACTATTCCAATATAATTTCAATTTCTTTGTAAAGTTCATCAGATAAAAATTAAATCTCTTTTGCATCTAGTTCTAGATTTTTTTTAAAAAAAGCAAATGTTTTAATCTTCAACAAAATCGGTTAGATTTTTAAGTGTTGTGCCAAAAAAGTAGACTTAGATGCTTTTGTTAATATCAGTATTCAAAACTTCTAAATTGAATGATCGTAGAAAAATGAATTCTTCAGTAAAGCTGTCATAAACTACTTTACAAGAAATATTGAATGGTAAACTGTTCTGTGATAAATTAACGACTGTGACTATTAGTAAGTGTAATTATTAGTTCGTGTAATAAGACCACTGTGTGATGTTCTTAATAAAATTTCTTTGTTTATTTGTTGCTTTTTATTTATTCATTAGGATTCAATTAACTTTCTTTTAATTTTACAAAAATATAAATTTTCAATTAAAATGATTTAGTTTCATTGAAAAAGTATAAGAATCAGTAATAGGTTTATAATCAGAACTATTAAGATCAATTTAAATCTTTTTGACTACATTTTTACTTAACTGTTGTTCAACTGATATCTGTGGTAAATTGACCATAGAACATTTTTGAAAGATTAGAAAATTTTAATTAAAGATTTGTTCTTTCTATTAATAGAGTTTCCCCACTGAAGTTCAAAAGCACAAATCTTCTGAATTTACATATAAGTTACAGATATTTTTAAAAAAATCATTTATTGTTCATTAGAATTTGCATATAGAATTCTAAATAACAAAAAATAATATGATAGAGATTCAATATATATAATCTTGATTAAAAACATGATAAACAGATGCTTCTAAAATCATGAGAGGTCTTTACATTACTATAAAAAAATTTAACTTAAAATTTAATGGTAAAATCAAGAACCATCAATCAGACATCAGTGCTATTTAACTTTAGGAAATTCATTTGAGTCACTATTACACAATAAACATCTCATAAAGAAATTTGTGAAGAAGTGTCTTGATATTTGGAGTAGCAAATTTAGCCCCATAAATAATATCTAAAACAAAATAGCTGAAATAAAATCTTTTAAATTATTGTTTTTATGTTTTTTGAAGGAAGAATCAACAGAAATGAAACGTCTTCTGGAACAATTTGCAAATAATTTTTGAACTTTCTCTACACCAAAATTGCAGATTTCTATTAAATTTCGAATGAAATCTGTTTACGTGAAGTCTGTTTGTCCTTCCGTGAGCATTACAACAAAACAACGTAAAAAACAAAACGAGATGGAAATTAGCCATATTTGGTATATTGCTTTATTACTAGAATAGTAGATGTGTATCAAATTTTGAACCAAATCCTTCAACGAGTTGATTGACTTTTGATCTGACTATCCGTGCATATGTGAACTTGATAACTCAATAAACGCAAAAAGCTACATAAGAAAATTTTAGTACATGATCACTCCATCAAAATTGTAGATCTGAGTCCAATTTTGGACTAACACCGTCAACTGGTAAACTGTTCGTCTATCCGTATTAATGTTAATACGACAACTCATAAACGTATCGAGATACCTGATTGAAATTTGGTATGCTCTCTTGATGCCCAAGTTGTAAATCTAAATCAAATTTTGGATACAGCCGGTATAAGAGAAAAGGCTCAAAATGCATACTCTATTCTCTTCACTATAATATGAAGTTAAACACAAAATGTGCAGTATAGTATAAGAATATATTCAAGAAGTCTGAGGGGAAAACTCTCCCGCTGACGAAAACTAATTTCAAGTCAAGTACGTGCATATTTATTAACATTGTCAACAGTGGCTTGCATGATAGTTGCAATTTCTTTGTTTATTTAAAGAGTTTTCGAAATTATTTTATATGCACTTCAGTAAGTTCGAGGTAATGCATAGCAAGATGCAGTTTAAACCTGAGAGACAAATTCCCAACTTTATTTTGATTCATGAGGCCGCGGTGGCCTGTTAGTAAGGTGTCCACTTCGGGATCGGAGGGTTTCCAGGCTTGAAACTCGAAACCAGCAATGATCCGTCGAGTATTGGGGCTGTTCCAGGTTAAATCATACGTAGGGGAACAAACGTTCTCCCGTTGATGTGGTTCGGAAG
>BGPR01000164.1:1069208-1086929 GCA_013235015.1 Araneus ventricosus | reverse complement strand
ACAGAAGTATATTATCGATGAAAACGATAAGCATATTTCTGAACGTTTCAAAACTTCCATACTTTCTACAAACACATAGTTAAATTACTATGTAAGCAGCGACGAAAAAAAAAAGAAAATATCCTTAACTATTTTAATGCATTGCTTCTACTTCAGATTATTTAATAAAATAAAAGCTTTTATCTTCGAAAACCGATAATAAAAAGTAAAATACCAACAAACAAAATTCCAGAAGGAACATATTTACCCTAGTGTCATATTTTTATTTCTAGATAATACAACCCATAAAATAACTTTTGCGATCACCACAAATACATACCACGCTTTACAACCTAGAAAAATAAAAATATAAAAAATGCCATATTTAAACACGTTCCTTATTATCACCGAGCTTCGCTAAACTAGAAAACCACATTTTGTTCGAGCTTTATCAATTCTTTAAAACCAATATAAACTGACGGGGAAAAAATGGACGGAATAAAAATTCCGTACAACACCACGTTTGTCTAATAACTCAAATAACCTCGATAAAATAGCAAAGGCAGGAACTTTTAATACTCGTTTATAATTACCTTAATCTATCAGGCCTTAGGGGTAATAATTTACGCATGGCTTAATCGTAGTACAAACCTTCTTTTTTTATCTTTTTACCTCATTGTTCTTTCAAAAACTTTATTCATTATCATTAGCTATACATGCTCGTGCTCTGATAACTCTGCAGGCTAATTGGTTGGAGTTTTGTTTAATGCAAGCCTGCGTTGGCTAAGAAAGAGTGATTTTATGGAGGTGCTTTATTTCGTTATTATTTATTTATTTTTTTATCTTGTTCAGAAGGGGGGAGGGCAGACAGTCTGTACATTTCATCCGCGCGGCCTGGAGTTTAGTTTTAGCGTTGGTTTATGTGTTGCACGTTATGAAGATGAAGGTAATGGCCAGGTTTCTAATTACTTCGTTGAAGAACTTTGGACCAGCCGTGTGGGGTGGCTTATCTAAGGTTGATCTTGAAACGTAATAATGGAAAAGGAGGTTTTTTCCTCTCTCTTTCTTTTTTCTGATGGGATGTATGTTATGATGAGCACAGTTGTTAATTAAGTATAGGTGCGTCTATAGAATTTGGTTGCAAAAATATTTTAGCTTAATGGGTTAGTCTGTTACCTAAAATATATAGTAGTGGAAGGGAATATATTGCTTTGTGATTTAGAAAGAAATGCCTTACTGAGGGAGAATAAGTGCTTTTGCAATTTATAATTAATGATTTTAGTCATAATAATAAATTCATTGATATTCATTTGTAATTTAGTTATGCTATAATAAAAAATAATTTAGAGAATATAAAAGAAATCGTATACTTGCAACAGAGTAAAGGCTGCAACGTGACTATTGTAAAATGAGGACTAAAATGATAAATCGCTAAAACTAACTTTTTATAATTTTTTTTTTTTGATACTGCTCGAAAAAAGAAGGGTGATTGTTGACCGATGAAATGAAAAGTCTATTTAAAAGAAGTGTTTTATAAAGACAAGGAAAGCAATTCCGTTATAACCTTCGCTAATAACTTCTATATAACCACCTTGCACAATATATACAGAAAAAAAAGAAATTTAATATTTTCCTTACATTTTATAATATTTTCTCTAATAAATTTTTAAACCACCTGTAGAGACAAGAAAAATAAATAAATAAATAAATAAAACACCATTTAATATTTTACCTTTCTTTCATAATACCTTTTATAATAAATTCTTTAAAACCACTTGCACAATATACAGACGGAAAACAAAATGAAACTTTTAGTATTCTCCCTGTCTCTTATAACAACATCTTTAAAACCACTTCCCAAATATACAAAATAGTATAAAATAATATGCAAAAAATTATTTTGTGCAGTTTTTTTTTCATAGCCTATTCAGCTTGGTTTATAATTATAGGATTAACAGATTTTCGTTTATAACACGTCTTTGTTCAGCGAAAGACATGTTGAGAAATGTTGAATTTTCCGTAGTTTCTTCTTTTAAATGTATTGCACATGCAAAAACCCATTGTCTCGGTAACTTATAAATTTCATTTTTTTCGTACCTTCTGGTACAGGAAATGTAGGAAAAGAAAACATTGTAGTCATCAAAAATTTCGACCTCCAGATTTTCATCAATCGCCGGCCTGAATCCGAAAAAGCATTTTGGGAATTATGTCTGTCCAGTGGCGTACCTGCAACTTTTGCCGCCCGGGGCAAACTTCCATTATGCTGACCTTCCTGTACAAATTACATAAACCTCAAAATAAAAAAAATAATAATAAATTCCAGGGGGAAAAATTGATTTAATAAAGCAATTCGTCGTTTCATGCCCCTGATATCTGCAGATATGTTGTGAAATCGTGTTTACACCACCAGACTTAATTTCGTATACGGATTAACGGATTAAAGGACGAAAAATGTGAATTAATCACAATAAAAAATTTTTATATACAAAATGATTGAACTAGTTTTGCTGCTCTTCTTAGTTATAAAATTGTTTTCCTGCATGCCTCAGTTTGCCGCCCGGGGTGGCCCCCCCCCCCCCCTTTAGGTAAGCCACTGTGTCTGTCTGTGAACGCAATAACTCAAAAGCGCAGTAAGTTAGAAGGATGAAATTTGGTTTGGAACCGTTATATAAAAATTGTAAATTTTCATCAAATTTTGGACGAAATCCTTCGAAGAGTTTCTGCCAGCGCGTGCGCATGTACGAACTGGCAGACAGACAGATAACTCAGAAACGCTACAAATTAGATTATTGAAATTAGGTATATGGTTTTATCACCAGAATTTAGACTTTTATCAAATTTTGAGCCAAATATGTCGAAGTGTTGATTGTTTGACTGTCTGTCTATATCGGTGATGGTGAACGTTTTTGAAAAGTGGGTCAAGTTTTGTTCATTGTTTTTTTAATACTAACCCACTAAATCAACTTTTGAAAGGGTGAGGGGGGGAAGGGCATGGTTAAAAGGTACCAATAATTTGGAAACAGACAAACTTGACAATCGACCCTTTCTTTTCTGATTTTTTTTATAAATTCGATATTAGATATTTAGACTTTATTTTTTTATTTTCGATTGACTGTTCTCTCTTTTATGATTTAAAAAATAAGTTAACAAAATTAATGCGTGGGTCCTTTAAAATGCCTTCGTGGGTCAGTGTCTGACCCGCGGGTCATAGGTTCGCCACCACTAGTCTATATGAACGCGATACTCAAAAACACAAAAAACTAGAGGGATGAATTTTAATATGCAATTGAGAATTTGGGTAACCAAAATTGAGAATTTGGGCGAAGTTTTAGACCAAATCCGTCCACTTGTACACTGTTTGTCTGTTTGTTTATTCGTGCAACCTGGACGTAACTGAAAAATACAATAAATTAGATAGACAAAATTTGGTATTTTGTCTTGACATCAAAATAGTAGATCTGTATCAAATTTTAGTCTGTTTATTCACATGCGTGTGAAAGCGCTTACCTAAAAACGCAAAATCGAGTGGATTAATTTTTTATCTCTGATCTTTACACCAAAATTATGATCTGTGTCAAATTTTTGCCTAGATAGGTCAACGGAAAGAAACATAAAAATGCTGTGTTGTGAAAGTTTAGGAGAAAGTCAAAGGGCGAACATTTTCGCTGGTTTCTCCCAGACTAGATGTCTGCCTATATTTTGCTGATAGGGTGAATAGTGCAATTCGAAATTTTTCCTTATTTCATTTGTATTGTGAAATCTGTCGTGCTGGTTTCTTTTTAATGTGGCATCTCTTCGTTTCTCAGGATTACAACATACCAGATTCTCATCGAAGATGAAATGAGGACAAAGCGAATACAATAAAAATGAATTGCACATATATGCTTCGGGAGGAAAAAGTCCGCGTTTACCCATGTTTAAAGAAACGCCCTGCACTGATACTCATCTCATAAAAAAGGACCCAATGACCAAACTCAAAGTTACTCACCAAGGGGTCAATATGATACAAGACGATACACATTTTTCTTGACACCTTTGACCTAGGGCTGTGTCAAGATTATTGATACCACTCGCCCTTAAATTTTATTGCAAAGAGTTATAACCTTTTATTATCATGATGTGTTTTCCCCCTAATTTTTATTACTTATCTTACCTGAATCATCTTCACTATGTTTTGTGTTGTGCTGCCCTATATTCAACCTTTTAATTTCGTAATTTCAAACTCGTTAAAACTAACAATCACATTTTGTTAACGGTATAAACAACCATCAAACTATAGTGACTTTTCTCTTTGCTCGGAATTTTTTTTTGCTACGATCCATCATCACAATATCCGGCAGGTATATCAGATTCTCAGAAGTTTATATACAAATGCGGTTCAGAGAGTTAATGTCGAAACACAAATAATTCTTGCTTAATATTTTAATTCAAGTTGGCTTGTTTCGTGTTTATAAAGATGAATTTTGTCAATAGATTTTTCACTCTTTTTCCTGTTGTTTTCAATTTTTAAAATTTGGCACACTTGCGAGTTTTCGATGAAAAACGATATTTTAATATTTTCAGAACTTGATTACCTGTTAATCGATTAATAATCTGAATTTTAATGCCATACCAGTGGCGCCACCAGGTAGTGAGTTAGAGAAATATTGATTTTACGAAGGAAATGTAGCAAATAATTAAAATAAAAAATTCTATAGTTTAGCAGAATAATAGAAGTGTGTTTTTAAAAACTGTTTTTATTTAAATTTATTATTTACGTACTTAAAATAAGTGGGAACAAGTTGCCGAATAATAATCAGTATAAGTGTAGAAAATATGAAAAAGAACTATGATTCCTCTTTATTTGTACTATGACCAACTTGTTGAAGTCTGTGTTCCCTAGAAATTTATAGCAAAAGAGACAAAGAAAACATTATCACTTCTAGATCCAACAGAGATTGATTATTTGATTTATGATAAGTTTAATTTGGCATTTCAATGTGCAGTATGTTAAAAAGAGTAGTAGATGATAAATATCAAAAAGGTAATTCGAAAGTTCTTACTTTTCCAAGTCTACTTTTACCGAAATTGCTCAGTTTTCTTCGGAAATGCTTCTCAAAAGTTATAAGGAATAAATAATCCATTATCGAAATGCAGAATTTCGATAAAGGGTTATTCTCGAATATTTTTTATATTTGCTGTTACATTACGACTTACAGATACAGATCGAAGATCACAGACTCAATTCGATGATCATCACTCAATCATGAATTTTATTTTATGGTGGATTATTAAAATTATCTGATGGATGGGCGCAACATGGTAATGACCTCTTACTTTGAGTCCCTGCCGCAGTAATAAACTAGAGTGTTAATTATTTGATTGATGCTGGTCTCATATCTGTACTATACAGTGAAACAGTGTATACAGTGAACAAGATATACAATGAAACCTATGTATAACGATACTGTCTATAACGATAAAACTGCCTATAACGATATTGTTTTTGGTCCTGGCGGAATTCCTAGTTACTCAATGTATTCTGAACCTCCCTACAACGATAATCACTTTTTAGATGCACCTGTCTATAACAATAATTTTACCTCTATAGTCCCACTTAACACATCAGATTTGTGTCTGACAATCCACTAGCAGCAAAATGCAGGAGAAATCGATTAGCAGCTGGAAGAGCAGTGTTAATAAAAGCTGGACATTGTACATATACCTACCGCAGTAAGTTTCTAATATTCGACACATTTGCGATTTGTGGGAAAAATTCTAACCAAAAGTATCAGACAAGCCATTAGCGATACTCTTGCTCCGTAGGAGGTACATGTACAGTGTCTAACTGTCACCACTGCGCAACAAGTAGCTTATTATTGAATAGCTTCTCCGGTATTTTGCCATTAGCTATTTATTCGATACAGCCACAGAAAGCTTTAGAAAGCTAGTACAATACAATAGAGATTTATTTCCTTGATAAACGACACCACATAGACTAGAATGTGAGATAGCAGCAGAATCGGGAGAAGGGGCAAGACACCAGAGCCTGTTGTAGCAGGGGATCGAGGGGGGAGGAGAGGCTAGCAATTGGAACGTGCACGGATGTCTCTATTTTCACTTGCTATTAACAGATTATTTTCTGTAATTTTATTATGAAAAAATTATGCTTACATCTTTCTTTTATGCATACTTTTGTTATTTAACGTTTTTATTAAAATTCTCACTTTGAAGTTCTCAAAAAATTTCTAAATAATTTATAGTTTATAAAATACAATTTATATGCTTTAGTATATAAAATTATTATTAATTTATATTTAAAGTATATTAAGAGAGAGTATTTATAAGATGAATCAATAAGCGCAATGAAATTATTTATTATATTAGTAAATGCACATGTACAGAAATAGTGGATGCGAAAATGTTCAACCTGTCTATAACGATAACCTGTCTAAAACAATATTATTTCTAGGTCTCTACAATATCGTTATATACAGGTTTTGAAGCAAAATGAAATATGGAGGGAAGGGGTCCCTTGCTACTTACTCCACACACCCAGTGATGTAAAATACCCAGGTATTTATTTTTAAGGGTAAATACCCAAAATGGGTATTTACCTGGGTATTTATTTTTCAATTAACTCTATTCAGATAAAATACAGGCACTGCTGTGAAATATGATTTCTCTATATAATATAAATATGTATAGAATATACATTGAGCATTAAGTAAGATAAAAAAAAAGAAATCTAGTTTCATGAACCTTTTAAATTATATAAAGTCTAAAAAAAATGAGTCGGAAAAAACAAAAACTCAATACTGTATCATAGATGTTTGCGTGGCTTAAATATCAATCCTTTTTTAATACAATGAGTAAGGGAATAATAATGTATTTGTTGCTTTTTAAAAATGAGAGTTATTTTAACTAAATGTAGAAAATAAAATAATGAGTTTGGTTTAAAATGATAAACAGCTGATAATAGAAACTAAAATGAAATTGTTTATCATTCTTTTTGGATTAATTAGTCAAAGTACCAGACATTGCTGATGAAAAGTTAGCAGATGTTTCAGTTCTAACAGTTTTTAAAAGAGAATTATTCTGAAAGTAATATTCACTCATATTACATTCAAAAAAGTTAAGTGATCTTTGTAACAACATTTCAGCAACAAGAAATTTGAATTATTTTGTTGCTGAAACTGTTGTATTATTTGACGATATATTAGATACACACACAAAGTTTCCTGGTTAGATGGGATTCATCTGGATCATAAACAACAATACTTAAATGTTCTTGAAACTAAATTTGATGTAGTTGTCATAGTTGGAATCTGATTAAAAGAAAATTCATCATATATTTTATCCTTTTCAAAACCTTTTTTAATCCAATAGAACTTTTGAAATATTTTTTATGTATTTCTCCATTTTGCTTACATTGGCATGTTTATACTCAACATTACAGTACTTACATTGGATACTTTTATCCTTTCTTAACATCAAAAGCTCCAAGCAGGTAATTTTTCCCTTTTTTTTACTTTTAACGTAAAATATATAGTAATATTAATACACATAAAGTAAACGACTATGTATTCACTAAATCAAAACAAGAATGTTTGACTTCCAGCAAGGCAATGTGAGTAAATTATGGGTCTCAAGATTCACTGGCGCTGTCTATCTCTACTAAGAGTAAAGGAGAATGGGTTCATGTTGGTGCTCTACAGGACAAGACCGCTAGGCCTAGAGCAACGAAATTTGTGCAAACATACTTTGAAGCGTGGGAATGTGCACCTCGTAGCCGAGTTTTTTAAAATTTTAATTCATTAAAATTTAAGCGACATTTTGGCATTTTTCCTTCATAACTTCCGAAACCATTACACCATAAAAATGATTTTTACACCATCTGAAAATTTAAAAAATTATCCTTTTAATGATATCAATTAAGTTGTCATTCGATTTTTTTCTCTAATTTTAATAAATTTTTAAAAATATTTTAAAGCAGAATTTTAAAACAATACTTTTCATTGTTACAATGAAATTCAAACTGTTTTCATTATTAAACGAAATATTTAATTGAGTGTTTCTCTTCCATTGTTGAAAGCTAAGATAATATCCTATTGGATTTTACTTTCTTTTTTATTTGATCAATTTATCTGTGCAATCTGTAAGATAAGATCTCAAGATAGTAATTATATTAAGAAATAATCCAGTTAACTGAACAATTATGGTTGCTATGTTTTAATTCATTTTATCGGCATGTTTTAAGCCAGCTAACATGCCGCTGGACGTAAAACGTGCCGCGCTATTTCGATGTTGAAATCAAGTTTGTTAAATTATAGTTCGTGTCGATTACGTACAATTAGATGTTACTTAACTCCATTAGGGACTTTCAAATAGACAAGGAACAGAACAAGTGCAAGGCTACATAAAGAACGCGGGTTAAATCTCTACCGCAATTTGAAGTTCCAAATTACTTTGCTAAGGGAACCATGAATATCAAATTATGCATAAGAGAGTCTGTTGAAATTATATTCCCGGCGAAAAGATGATTGCCGAAGGCAATTAGTATAACATAAACGGTGCTAAAAAGTATTACTCTATTGTAAGTGCCATAGCTTCAAACCGGAAAAAAACTATCCCCGCTCCCGTTTAAGTTTCAGAATACTTTATTCTGAATCCTGTTAGCAATTGGGTATTTTTTATAATTTAGTCAAAACGTTTAAAAAATTATGAACTATGTATATAAATTTTATATGTTTGATTTTGAATCGCTATTCGCAAATACTTTAAAAAAATATCCAGTTTTGGGGTACTTCCTTATTTTTTTTTAATCTCATTTTGAATCACCATTCGAAATACTTTTATTATTGTTTTTTTGCAAAATACCCATTTATTGAAATTTTATCTGTTTAATTTTAAATCACCATTCGCAAATATCTTTTTTGCAAAATATCCAGTTTTGCGATAGGTATAATTTTTATGTTTCATTTTGAATCGCCATCGAACATGCATTTTTATTTATTTATTTATTTATTTTTTGCAAAATATATAGTTAGCAGTATTTATAAATTTTATATGTTTTATTTTGAAATACCATTCACAAATACATTTTTTGCAAAATATTCAGTGTATGGGTATTCATAAATTTAATATTTCTTTTTGAATCACCATTCTCAAATACATTTTTTTGTAAAATACCTAGTTTTGGGTATTTATAAATTTTAAGTTTATTTTGAATCGTCATTCACAAATACTTTTTTTTTCTTACAAAATATCAAGTTTTGGGGTATTTATAGAAGTTTGTATGTTTCATTGTGAATCAGCATTCAAAAAGTTTTTTTTCTGCAAAATACCCAGTTTTTGGGTATTTACCCAGGCCTTGGGTAAATACCCGGGTATATACCCAAAAAATATTTACCTACCCACTGGGTATTTACCCACCCCACATCACTGCACACACCATTTGAGGCTATAAATAAGAGTAACGGAAACCAACATTATGAGAGTAACGGAAACCAACACAGTAGGTGTCCTTAAACGGTAGCAAACGAGTGTTCTTAGAAGCATAAAATTCGTTATGCTTCAGATTTAAAACTAGCTATGTTATGCGTATAAAATGTGTAGTTTCATCATCTAGTTTATTATTCCCTGTTTAGTTGTGCCCTAAACGTGTATTCCTCTTTTTTATTTCAAATCTCTGCCACAATTATCATCATTGATTCTATTGATGCAGGCTTCATGTCTGCAAATTTTGAGGGTAGAACAGACCCCTTGAAAAGATGTACCAATTACTCCCAAACACCTTTTAAGTGTGTAAATAAGATCCCCAAAACTTCAAAGTGAGTGTTTTAAAATTAATAGAACAAATAAACTTTGAAGCAGTAGTTCATATGTATAAGATTTATGACAATAAATGTGCATAAAAAGTGTAGTAGCATCACCAGTAAGTAATTTAAATTAGCAAAATTAATATATAAGTGCTTTTATCGTATAGGAATACAAATTACAGTTATGATATCATGTTATTGATATATCAAAAATATTTGAAAGGGAGTACTAACTACTTCCAAGTATCGTTTGACGTTTTAAATAATGGCAACATACTAACACTTCGAAGATATAAAAACATTAGCTTTGGTGTGTATCAGATTTGTAACGATGTATTTGCATAAAACGTGAGTATTGTATCACCAGTAAGTAATTTGGATTACCATAAGTAATATATAGATCATTTTTTCCTATAGGAATATAAATTATGCTTATGATACCTGTTCAAAATACGGATATACCAACAGACTTTTAAGGAGGCCCCAACCACTTCCAAACATCATTTGAAGCTCTAAATAAAAACAGCAGAAGCCAACACGTCAAAGTGTATGTACTTAAGCGAGCAACTAGGCTTCGAAACATGTATCGATTATAACTATGTATGTGCGTAAAACGTGTCGCTGCATCGCCTCTAATAATTTAGATTAGCATAAACAATACATAGATAATTTTATCATATAGTAGTATATAAATTATGGCTATGAAAAAGAATTATAATGTATATGTCCCACTATTAATTACTCAGATCTTCATCCTTTACATTATTTATCACCCCATTTTGTTACTTTCCCTATATCGTTATCTCTTTTATTTGATGAACGTTTTCATAGCTCTCATTTAGATCATTCCAGCACCAAAGATGCATTACTTTCGAACGGCTCTCCACCCTACAAATTCCCCTTTATTACACAACTCCAGCAGACCTCTTAAAAATTATGTTCCGACCGATATGTAAACACTTACATAAACATACAGAATCATGTAAGACGTGTTCCGGCCATATTTATGGTTGTTAGCAGTGGCCCAAGTCAGCCTCAAATTAGGCAACGGCCCTGCACATTAGTATTAATGACGAGTATACGGTTTGGGTGATATCTTGTGCAATGTCTGCACCCTGCTATTATCACTTCATAATTTATCAGCTATCTGGATGTATACGAGAGCGTGCAGATCTTATCGCTGAAAGTGCAATGTCTGAATAAACTGCGATAGCCATCTAGTATCAATCTTGGCAATAGTCGGAATGCGAAATGCCACATTAGAGCTTGCTGCATCGAAGTTTCTGGCGTAGAACTTGTATCTGTAGTAGTTGTGTTTCGAAGTATGTGGGATTGAACGTTTTGGAACGTATACTTACAGCGCATATTTCAGAAAACCCTCTTTTGATTAAACTGATTTTGTTCGTTAGAGAATGAGTAATTATTTGTCAACTTAAAAGGTATAATTAGGGTTGAAACAGCATTTTCATTTGCGATCTTGGCGTATCCCTAGATGGAATGCACATTGAAAATGTTAAATGAATAAGTTTTACGTCAAAAAATTAGTGAAACATGCAATTACGGCTTACATTCTGAAATATAGTTTACGTACGAACAGAAATGTTAAACTTTAAGATTAATGGATTTTTCGAAAGGTGTATTTAACAGTGTGTCATTCAAATTCACGTCTTGATTTACTTTCATTATGCTTTCGATTAATAAAGTGAAATTTTGTTCGTTATTGAATGAGATATAATATGTCACATCTTAAAATGCGTAATTATAGTCTGAAACGCGTAAAATATTAAGAAATGATTACATATTAACAACCGCTAATTTATGATAGGTGGACATGATCAGAGTGTCACACCTAAACATCTGCAATTGATTAAATGCATAATGGTTCTATCTTGATTTAAAAAAGTTTATGTTATTCAATGCAAATTTAGGATCGGAAACATTGCTTAATATTTATAAGTACAGTGGACTCATGCATAAAGCCGTCCCGTGAATTCGTAATAGCGAGATGAAAAAATTGTGATTACTTCTCCTACAGTGCGATAACAGGCCCGTTTTACGCGTTAGATAAACTTAACATTTAAATAGTGTTGCAAAAATCATTCGGTGGGTATACGTGATTGTAGACCAACAAGCAAGATAATGTGTGTATCTTGCTTCAGACTGATAGCTGAATCTGAAAATTCTATTCATGTGCAATATTTAATTTTTATTTTGTGTTCAATTTATTTTGCTTTTAATAAATCTGTTGCTAGAGTTACTGATTTGTTTCGAAAGAAAAAATGTTTAAAGCTAAATACATTTGTTCATTCATAGAAAATCCGAAGAATCATGTACACTTAATAAACATTGCAAGGAAGGGTTAAAAAATGATTTAGAAATACTTTTATTCCAGGTAATAGTAAGAAACAATATATATAGGCAATTAAAAAACATGCTAATAACGTCTTCGATGCAGAAACAGTAAGGTTGATTGATACTGTATCAACTTGATGCTTGGTTATCAGATTGATGCAGTATTACTCGACCGAAAACGGACGAGGTCGAGGAGATTACCTTTTGGTATCAATCCAGTAAGATAACTGATACAGAGTACCTGATACTTTCGGTCTATCTGTATCATTTTTGCCGGATTTTTTTTACCGGATACTTTCACGCACCTGATACAAAGTATCATATTGATACAGTATCTCACAACCTAAGTCTTTTATTACGGAAATTCCATGAAGGAACTGAAAAGATATTTTGTCGCTTTTAAGTTATTGGAATGTAAAATTTGTGGTCTTTTTGAACTCAAAATATCTTTTTCCCTCTTTCAAGTTATTAGAATGAAAGTTTTGTGGTTTTTTAGACAGAATGTGTTTTCTCGTATTACCAGTGAATACAATTATGACACATGAGGCAGTGGCGAATCTAGGATCCGGGTCTGGGGGGGGCTGAGGTCATAAAAATTTTGTATCGTCGTGACGAATGTCAAACCTCAAGGCTAAAGTAAACCAAAACTCTTTAACTTTACAAACTTTACTCACCTGACAATAAGAATCATAAAGAACAATACAATATTTTCTATAATTTAATGAAAATTACAATGAAATAACTAGCCAAAAAATGTCTTCGACCGCGTCAAAGCTACAAGTACAAGTGGAATGACTACAAAAATAGGAAAATTTTCGAGCCTTTCAAGCCAGAAAACAATGTTGAAAAGTTTTTATTTTTTTAAGAGGGAAATTTAAAAAAAACAGTTGTAATGATTTTAAATAATATCAAGAATTATGGCTTGGCTTTGGGGGGGGGGTGGGGGCCCCCAGCCCCCCCCCCCTTGGATTCGCCACTGACATGAGGTGGTACAATAGAATAGAGGAGGAAAAACTATCAGCAGTGTGATTAGAAAAAGGATGGATTAGTTCCCACAAAATTCTAAAAACTGGTACGGCGTACGTATCGAGTATGGAAAGGAGAGGACAAAATTCTAAAAACTGGTACGGCATATGTATCGTCGTTAAAGGAATGGACTAAATTGAATATTGATTACATGAGCTGAAGCTTCCTTCTTCAAACTACCATATTGTATTAAATCAACACGTCAACTACAACAAAATTTGGACTGCAACGACTATATATGCTGTATTTCTTTAAAATCCGCACTATTCGTAGGGCCACAATGACCTGGTGACGGTTTAGGGGTTGGAGTCGTTTGTGGTATCATAGATTTTTCTTGTTGTTAATTGTGTAAAAGAGCCCATTACGAAATTTATGAAAAGTAAAACTGTCAAAATCCGGTGGTTTAACTTTTAGGAATTTTAAGCACAGGAAATAGAAGGGGGGGGGACAAGTTCCCAAAGAAGAGTAAACGAAAACCCAACAGCTTTGACCCGCACAAGATTTGCCACTGTGAGCCTGCTTTTTACAAAAGATTTAGCAGTGAATGTCTTTTAAATAATGTTTACCCTCTGAGTGAGCATAAAAAAAGAAAATCGTATGCGTAATAAAAAATAAATAATTAAGAGAAAAGAGTTAAGAATTTAGTTCTTTATAACACTTTAAATAAATTGATTTTTTGTCAAGTGAATTAAGTTTTTCTCTTTTTCTAAAATTAAAATAAACAAAATTTATAAATATGAAGATTTCGAAATTGATAAGTTAAATATTTACTCGAAAATATTCAGTTAAGCGATTAATTAGAGGACGTAGTAAAATAATGCGTTCTAACTTTAATACCCTGACATAAACATTACAGCACAAATAATAACTTAATTAGACGATTATTATTTTTTTACATTATTTAATTACACAGAAATGTCAATACGACACGTTTCCTTCTTCAAATTACCATATCGCATCAATGTCAGCACGCGCCAGCCATAAAAAAATTTGGACTGCAACGACAATATACATACTGCATATCTTTAAAATCCGGACTAGTGTCCGAATTCTTCGAAGGGCCACGATGCATTGGTGACGATTTCGGTTTGATTACCGGACGGTCAAGGTTCGAGACTCGACTCCATTAAAGATACGACGTGTGTGAAGTACCTGATAGTGCCATGTATACATCATCATACCATGGAGTGGTGTGGAAGTTTGAAGAGGATGTTGAGTGCTTATATACTACTAGCAGTACCGGCACTGCGTTGCACGTGACATGGTTATTGAAAGTCATCTGGCTTCGAGGTGCATTGAGTCACCATCAGGGCCACCTGTGTGCCAAATTTCAGGGCTATAAGTGCAATATTTTACGTCTAAACATCGCACACACACAAAAGAATTAAATGCAGAATTAACAATATTGTCGTCATTAATAAATGTTATTAAACGTAGAATTTACAATATTCCCAGCACTACATTGGTCAACGTTGTTAAACGTAGAATTTACAATATTCCCAGCACTACATTGGTCAACGTTGTTAAACGCAGAATTTACAATATTCCCAGCACTACATTGGTCAACGTTGTTAAACATAGAATTTGTAATATTGTCACCATTAAATTGATCAACATTGTGGGAATATAGAATTTGCAATATTGCTTACACAGTGTTATACAGTATTCGGCTTTTTACTGAAAAATTATTCCATTGAATTTTTGGAAATAAAATCTCGATTAATTAATAAATTAATTAATCTAACATGAATTATTAAGCCAAAACTAATATTTTTTAATCAAAATTTTACGTTTACAAAACTTTTGAAAATTTAGATACAGCATTCGGTATTCCACAGTATTCACAATATTGTTCATTATTACCCAAAATATTTTAGAATATTGTTGTACTACTGGGATCAAAAAGTATTAAAACAAATAAGCAATAATCTTTAATCCCCAGATTATAAATTAAAGAACCGGGAAGAAAACAATACGTATTCAATCAAATATAATTCACGAATAAAATTATTAAATAAAAAAGAGTATCAAGACAAATACGCAATTATCTTTAATCGCCAAATTAAAAATTAAAGAAGGGGGAAAGAGCAATATGTATTCATAAAATATAACTCGAAATTAAATTATCAAATCAAAGCAAAAGCATCGAGACATATAAGTTTAAATCTAGCAAATAACCAAACCGACAGAAAAGGAGTCTGTCACCAGAAAAGGAGACAAAACAACGCACAACGTATCCTCCGATCGAGTAACAACACACGAATGAAATTATGCTTGCTCATGCCCACAAAGAATGCATCTTTTGAAAAGGAGTTGCTAAAACATGAGTCACAACAACTCAGTCGCCAACAACCGCTAAAATGGAAGAAATATTTATATCATTACAATATTCAGTTTTTCTCTCTGCCCAATTTTCAGGGGTTTAAGTTCAATATTTTAGTAAAACATCGTCGTCTAAACATCGCATACACACACAAACATCGCCTTTTATATATAGAGAGATAGAAGATTAATAAACGCGCGCGCGCGTGCTGTCTCAGAGAGCTTGGTTTACAGATTCCACAAAAAGTTTGGTGAAATAAAATATGAAAGCAAAATGTATTAGGATATTAACTCATCTTTCAACAATGAAAGAGAAACACGCTATTAAATATTTGTTTAAACAATGAAAACGGTTTGAATTATTTTGCAACTATGAGAAGTATTGCTGTAAATTATACCAAAAAATATTTTTAAAATTTACTAAAATTAGAGAAAATAACGTACGGCAACTTTTTCGTTGGAAAAAGACTTTTAGACGTTTAAAATAAACTTCATTAGAACGGAAATTGTTTGCTCTTATGGATTATCTATTTTCTTCCTGCGATTATTAGAAAAAATGGACTCTCAACGGAGAAATGAGTATTAAAATCCCCCGAAATACCACAAAATAGTAAATAAAAAGATTTCTTGATTTAATTTTAAAATTCGGGCTTCGAGGTGCATTGAGTCAAAAAGTTGAGTGTGCTCAACATTGAGTGCGCCAAATTTCAGGGCTGTAAATGCACATCGCGCACACGCACGCACACACACACACATTGCCATTTATACAGGGAGAGATTCTCTTCATCTAACATGACATGAAGCCACCCCACACGCTTTATGCCTATAACCTCAAGGGCTAAACTTATTAAAAAACCGCAAAAGTTACACTGGAGCATGCAAAGCAAGTCCATAACAAAATGTTCTCAAAATGCAATGATTCTAAAAGGAACGTTAATATAATTAAACTTCACTAGATAGATCAAGTTGACAGTATAAGAAATGGTACGTGAAGAATCATACGCCCAGTTAAATGCTCCTGAATATTCTAACTTATTTAAAAGAAACTGATACATTTGAACGCAATTTTTAGTTTTAAATACTAATAATAGATATTCTGGGCACTAAAGTTCTACTCTGAAAAATCCCGTATAATATGCAACTTGTTCTGGAACCAGGAACACGTCCGCAGGTGATTGGGTTGCTTGAGTTGTGATTGAATGGAAAAAATATTTTAATACGTTTATTTACTTTTGGAATAATTTAAAAAGCTTTACCATGACAGAAAAGTTATATTTTAGTTAGTTGAGTTATCTTTAAAGCATTAACTTTGGCAACGCGAATATTTTTATTACCTCTGAAATGATATATAAACATCATTAATTGCCACAAAAAAGGATTAATTTCTTAAAAATGAGAAAAACACTAATACATAAATGCGGCTATAAAATTGAAATAAAGAAAGTTCCCATTTATTTTAGAAAGATTACATATTTTTTTTAAATATTCAAAGTGGAATCTTTCAAACTTAATCCTCCATTGAACTAAGAGAAATTCCTTATTTTGTGAAGATGATTCTTAAAAATTAATAGGATACAACAACATTCTCTGAAATGAAACCGTATCACGTCAGCGATAATTGGTAGAATTACATCTTTACTGAAGCTTTCAACAGACTCTTGTATTTCTATTTAAAATTTGAACTAATGCAACAGAAAATTAAACAAATATTAATTAGAATTATAAAACTGGGGATTGATAATTCTGAAAAGCATTTGAAACTAAAAAATGATTAAAAACGAATATTTGGAATTTTAGATAATGACATTTTTCATTTATTTGTCTAATTGGCTCTCTCCCATTAACTCAAAAGGAATTAAGGAATGCTCGTAAAAAGAGTGATATTCATTGAAAATTGTTTCAAACAGTAATACGTTTCCAAAATTAATTGGAATAAACATATCGCAAATTATTTCTCGAATGTTTGCTTTATATTGTTTAAGAATAAATTATTTAAAAATGAAGGATATAAAGGGATTTGTATAATTTATTAGACTGAATGTTAAAATTATTTTGTAAATTTCTTACCATCTGAAATCATGATGATACTTAATTATCTGTTATTAAAATGATATGTATAATTTATGAGACTGGTTGTTAAAATGATGTTAGAAGTTCCTTATAATGCATAATCGTAATGTCACTGAAAGATGAAGTTTATTGTTATCAAATATTAGGATAATTTAACTATTTTATGAAGAAT